>JARJLF010000240.1:0-274019 GCA_029378395.1 Mycena leptocephala
CGGAATGAAGTATCGCACGAGAAGGCATGAAACTATGGGTGAAAGGACACGAGAGTTTGGCAGAGATGCGTCAGAATGCGGGACGGGCACACCAGCTATATGCGAGCACAGAGCGCTCGAGAAGCCATAGAATCTCACAGGGGGGATGGAAAACATTATACTGAATAAGAAATAGACATGGTGAGAGGCGCCAACAGATATAGATCGCGCAAAGCGATATGTCGAAAACTGGCCGATAGCCTCCGATAAGGAGCCGCCGTACAGCACCAAAATGGGGTGCACATCCAAGACAAGCTAGGATCATCACCAAAGGAGGTATATGAACGTACCAAAGGCGCCAGTTCCACCGCGAAGGTTGTTCATTTCCCAAAAAAAACTCGATCTCACGGACTTCGTGAAATGGTCGATCCACGAAGCGGGCCTCAATAACACCGAAATAAAATCGATAAAATAGTATCAGTATCATAAAGGGAGTGCATTGACTATACTGACTGCCCATACCGAGTTCCATAACTGTAGCACTACGATGGCGTCCGATAAAGTGCTGGCGAGCACGCTGCCTTTGATGTGGATTTTAACATTATGGCACCGATCTTTGAGAGTATAGCAACACATGGTGACGCTGCGGACAGTCGGATGGATGCTGAGATGTAGCCAGATGTCCTACGAACAAGACGAGCACCGGAAGTCGTGGAACAACGAAGAGGTCATCGAGCAAGAGGCGATTTCTGACAGGCAGTGATCAGCCGGAAATAAGAAAACACGTGTGCGGCACCACCCGCCGACCGGAGATCAGGCACAGCATCACGTCAACTTCATCAAATGGGCTCAAATTTGGTTTCAGGGGTCGCATGTACATGCCTTCCAATATACGAGGACAACCTTAACCAAAAGTCATACTGATACTCATATATGACCCAAGTGGCCGGATAGCTAGTTTGGCCGGATAGCCAGTCGCAGATAGTAGCTCTTCGCAGGTACGTGTTCCGTCCTGGGCGCCGGTGGATTCTTGACTCAGGCGCCATGGTGTCGAGGCTTTTGGATCTCATTCCCACCGTCGTTTTTTATTTTATTTTCTTCTGTGTTGAGAGCGCTCTCGATTTACCGCTGTACATATATTTATGTGCAATTGAGTCCCGTTTGATCTCTTCTCTCACCCCTTCACGCAAGCGCTAAATTAATCATCTCACTCGCGGCCCCTATCCAAAACGATCATTTCTCGAGGCACTCTCAGAACTCCGGCACTTCTGTCAGTCTCTTCGCCGGTCACTTCGACGGGTCTGACGTCAAGTGACTGAATCTTCCACAAAACGGGTTAGAAGGCAGTAACTGGTAGTGGAGAGGCACAAAGGCCTTTGGCGAATGCAAGTACGATTAATTCGCATATTTGTATGTTTATGTAATGCTGTACGGTCGGTCGGTCCCTGGCGAAGGCTTAATGCAAAATTCGGCAGGGTATCTTTAATTATTTTTTTGGAACCCCCTTGGAATCTTGGCTACTCCCCGCATGTATCTCAGGACAAATCAATGTCGACCTCATAGGAAAGATAACGTTTGCGAATGCCCTCCAACTCTCCAGTCATTTCCCGACTTGGACTCGGAGAAACAGTGGGGGGCATGATAACCATCGAGTGTATGGCAAAGTCGGACGGAGCGAAATGCTTGACCCTATGTCATCCTCGGCGGGCATAACAGTCGATGCGCCGCCAATATGCCACGCCGGTACTGGCACGCGGAAGCCGCATGTCGTGCTAACGTCATAGATCAGAATTCGAGAACGCACAAGTGACATGGCGCTAATCAGAAGTGAAGGATGGATACTCATGGGTGCCTCCCAATATCGGTGTCAATGCACAGTGCCGCATCCATTGACTGCAAAATGAACAGCAGTTGTACAGCACACCACGACCAGTAAGGTATGGATATACTAGCCTCGTTAGACACGGCGCCAAAAGTGTCATACATTCGGAAATTAACAGATCAAATGTTCACAGATTTGATGTAGAAGGAAGCTCTGGAATCCGCTTGGCGCCCTTGGGTATATAGGCTCAGCTCGATCCTTATCTCTTTCTTCAGCAAACATCCACTTGCCCTCTGCTCAGTATGCCTCGTATGTGAGTCTGCAGGCACAGCTCATAATCGAAATACACTAACTATCCTGCCTTAGCCTCTATCTACGCAGTATATATTTCTTCGTGCATTTATCTCGATGCTCATCCTTGCTCCTGCATAGATCTCCAAATAAAAGCGCTGACCCATCCACATGACGATCTCCCATCGGACATGCAGATGTTTGTCCAGCTCATCGTCAACAAGCATATCGTTCTGCAAACGGTGCCAATCACAAAAGAGATATCTCAGGAGTGCTGGAAATCTGACCCAGAATGCAAGATGTAGGTGTTTTATCCCTGAACCGGAAAATACAGTGCTTAATTTCTATCCGGGTGTTCCACAGCCCAGACCATGCAGATATTTTTGTGCTCGCGATCATGCGCCTCAGTGAAACTCGGGGAACCCGACTTCTTGGATCTATCGAAATATCAACAGATGAAGCTCTCACTTCTGGGGAGGACGAAATTTGTGCGTATATACCTGGTCTGAAAAAGCTAGATAATTGTCAATCACGTCCTTGTAGCCTCGAGCCTTAAACTTGTGAAAGTGAACTTGGATGGACCCATGCTGGAATTGACAGCCAAGTTCTTGGTGTCCCAGGCATTGAGTACACCGCCATACAACGAGGCCTGCATTGAGGGAAATTACAGTAGGATCCAATTGCTTTTACAAGAAATCTTCCTGAAAATTCTGTCTATAGTTACCTCGGTTGATACCTCCGTCCAAGCAGTTGTCCATCATCTGCTGGAGCTCAATGATGATTCCAAATGGGAAAACCAGCCAGATACCCAGGTCTTTTGGGTTATGCACGAGAGAATTCTACTCCTACACGCCTCAAATGATCACCGAGGCAGACTTCTCGATCAACTCGGTGACATATGTTTAAAGTGGTGGAAGGTGTCACAGATAATAAATCATCTCAATCAAGCAATCTATGCATATAGCGATGCAGTACGGGATGACCCTGGAAATGTCACTTATCTGGGACATCTTGGTGTCACACTAGGCTATCGTTTCACAGCTCTTGGTGGTGTCGCCAATATTGATAAAGCAGTATCCGTGCAGGAAGATGCTGTTCATCTGACTTCAGATGACAGTCCGGAAAAGCCAAACAGGCTCAACAATCTTGCTTGCTCTCTGCTTGCTCGGTTTGAGCAACTTGGTGACATCAGTGACCTTAATGATTCCATCTCAAGGATGAAAAATGCTGTAGGCCTAATTCCGGATGGGCATTTGGACAAACCTGCCATGGTGAATAATCTTGGAAATTCCCTTCAGGCTCGCTTTCTGCGACTTGGCGATTTCAGTGACCTCGATGAGTCAATATCAAGGCTCAGGAATGCTGTAGACCTTACTCCAGATGGGCATCCAGAAAAGGCTGGCAGGCTCAACAATTTTGGAAACTCCCTTCAGGCTCGCTTTCAGCAACTGGGTGACCTCAGTGACCTCAATGAGTCCATATCAAAGATGAAGGATGCTGTGGACCTTACTCCAGATGGGCATCCAGACAAGGCAGGCAGGCTTAACAATCTTGGAAATTCCCTTCAGGCTCGCTTTGGGCAACTGGGTGATCTCGGCGACCTCAATGACTCCATATCAAAGATGAAGGATGCTGTGCAATTCACCCCAGATGGGCATCCAGACAAGCCTAGCAGGCTTGACAATCTTGGAAATTACCTGCTTGCTCGATTTGAGCGACTTGGTGACATCAGTGACCTCAACAAAGCCATATCAAGCATGGAAGACGCTGTGTGCCTGACTCCAGATGGACATCCAAACAAGGCTGGCAAGCTTAACAATCTTGGTAATGGCCTATTCCATCGCTTTTCAAGATATGAGCAGCCCAGCGACTCTCAGGCTGCAATTAGTCGGTACACTGCTGCTGCCTGCTCCCCTATAGGTTCAGCTCATGTTCGATTCTATGCGGCGCAAACATGGGCACTCATTGCCAGAATGACACAGCATCCATCACTACTTGAGGCTTATAACGTAGCATTGAATCTGCTGCCAGAAGTGGCTTGGCTCGGACTATCCATTAGCAACCGCCACCACCAGATTAAGCAGGCAGGCACAGTGGTTAGGGATGCAGCTTCAGCTGCAATATTCGCCGGTCAACCAGAGAAGGCTGTTGAATGGTTGGAACAAGGGAGATCAATTATCTGGGGTCAGTTGCTCAACCTGCGCAACCCTGTTGATTCTCTCGAGCAGAAGCATCCTGACCTGGCCAAGCAGTTGATCTCTCTCTCTACCCATTTGGAAGGTGCCACTACCCAAGACAGCAATAATTTTTTTGCAAATCAAGCCTATGAGATTGCTTATGCACGAAATTTGGTCCTGAAAAGGATTCGAGAGTTGGAAGGGTTCCAGCAATTCCTGTTGCCAAAGACAATTTCCGAGTTTTCACTGGCTGCTCAAAGGGGACCTGTTGTCTTCCTTAATGTCAGCAAGGATTCTTGTGATGCTCTGGCACTCCTTCCGGGCCTCCCTGAGGACATCATGCATGTAGCACTTCCCGAATTCACCCCAGACCATGCTAACAACCTCGTAAAATCGCTCGGAGAACTGACACCTTTCATGGGTCATGGCGATGTTGAGAACTTGCATGGTCGTCGTGGCAGTGTTGAGAGATCGCATGGTCAACTTGAGGGAGGTTCCGTAGACATGGAGAATGACTTTGCGCATATTCTTTCTGAGCTCTGGATGCGATTAGTTAAACCTGTCCTCAATGCCCTTGCTATCACGGTAACCTTGTTAGTTGATTCGTAATTCCAAAATTTGAACTGGTTTCACAGACTCCTACCAAGAACAATTTGCCACGCATATGGTGGTGTCCAACGGGACCACTCACATTTTTACCAATCCATGCTGCTGGTCAATATAGAAAGGATGATATCTTCGGCTCCAAGCTATCGGACTTTGTGATTTCCTCCTATACACCCTCTTTGGCTTTTTTGATTCAGAGCCATCGTCCCACATCTCAGTCGGAACAAGGGATGCAACTTCTGGCTGTTGCTCAACCATCCGCAGTTGGACAGAGTCGTATCCCCGGGACAATGGACGAATTAAAGCGAATTCAGGACTGTGCAAAGGGCAAGATTCCTGTGTGCCCCTTGGTGGAAAATGAAGCCACTCTGGCCAGAGTTGAAGAAGGCATGAAGAAATGTTCCTTGGTTCACTTTGCATGTCACGGTGTCCAGGACATCTACAATCCCACTGAGAGTGCACTGCTACTCGCTGAAAGTTCAAGGTTGACACTCAAAAGAATTATTCAGCTATCCCTTCCCTACGCCGATCTCGCTTTTCTTTCAGCCTGTCAAACTGCCACAGGGGACAAGAAACTAGAAGATGAGTCAGTCCATCTTGCTGCTGGCATGTTGGTAGCGGGGTATCGGGGTGTGATTGCTACGATGTGGCCAATTATGGACAACGATGCGCCGCAAGTGGCCACAGATGTTTATGAACATCTCTTGAAGACTTCTCCACCAGACCCGACTCGGGCAGCGGAGGCGCTGCATCTGGCTGTTGCCAAACTTCGTGAGTGCACAGATTCCGAAGGGGAGAAGAAATCATTCTTTGACTGGGTGCCATTCATTCATCTTGGGGTTTAATGCATGTAGTTTATCCGGTTGTTGGAAACTCTTGTTACTTTTCCTGCGATATGTACTAGTAGACTGATGTAATGGCGAAGTACTGACTGAGCCTCGTGGCTGTTCCCCCACCTTTGGCCGCGTTGCTGAACAAGACGCGACAGAAACGGATACTATATTTGACTGGCTAACTGGCCACCTTGATGGTTTGCCGTATCTTGGGAAGGGAGGGACTCAGATACTAGCCATCGCCGGGTGCCAGGATGTAGTCCAATATAAAACGAATAATACGAGTCTTTATGAGCCAGCGGATATTTTGCCGCGGGGAGTCCCAAGGGGATAATGACATGTACACGCTTATTAACTCTTGATCTAGCTTCATCGAGCTCATCCAGTTGGACCTGGGGACAGGTTCTCATGCTCCACTTAGGCGACTCCCGGCGCCAGAACCAGGTTATTTGTGGCGATCTGGCTTCCGTCGCAACCTCGCACCATGGATCACAGTATACCCCCCCCCCCCCCCCCCCCCCCCACACACACACCAATATCTCATCGTTGACTGGCAGGCAGTCGTGGCTTCTTCTGTGCAACCGCGAGATGAGGCAGTGCCGCAATAACTTGAACGAGGTGGGGGTGAGTCTGCACGTCGTGAGCATCCTCCTTTGCTTTGGAATTTGATTAGGTACGCCCCCACCCAGCCCGCATATATATATTTTCATCCGTGTGTGAAGAATCAATGATATTCGTCGTCACAGGTCCATACGACACCCTGCCCGAAATAAAAAATAAACAAGCATCTCACCCCGCTTGGCAACCTTAGACATATCGGCAGAATTCATCACCCATCTGCCTCCCGGAAAAGGGGAGCGGTGTATCCTTAAATGTGTTCGCCGCGATTCCTGTCATTTTGCAACCATCAATGTCGCTCTGGTGAGTTCCCCGTCCACGTCGGCGCCTTTGTCTGACGCATTTTGTATGGGACATGTTTTTTTTGGCTCGTCGTATCATGACTGTTGGCGGAATCAGGTGAAAATTTATCTTCTTGGCAGTACATACTCAATAGAGGATACCGGAGTCTCTATTGAGCAGTTTCACACCACAGAAATGCGCCTTGTGTCAGAGGAGTACCGATTTGAGTGTTCAGTCAAACTTTGGGCCACAGCACTCGCGTCATTTTCTCCTGGTCCGCCATCATGCCATGTGACACCTTAAACAATGCATTTATAGTTTCTCTCGCGAGCAGTTGGACTCGAGACAGACCGGTTTTATCCGTCATACGCAAAGAAAAGGAAAATACAGCCGATATGATCACGAGAAGTGCTCAGCAACCCGCAGGGACAGCCGTCCCATCAGTATGATTCGCCGCATTCGTCCCAAGCCCCCGACTCGCAAACGCGTCCCACAAAAGGCACGCATTAGCACCGCCGTAACGATTCACGTCGGCTTGGATCCACGCGTCACGGGCAGTGAGGACTATGAAAGGGGTACTATTAGCATTATTTGCATGGGCGCGGATGCCCACCACGCACACGTCGGGTTGCACGGCTGCAGCACAAGTGCATCGATGAATAGATGCAAGAAAACGATGTTCCCCTCCGTGCCACTCGGGTCCGTCCGCGCGGTCGCCGACCAGCCGTGCGCGCCAATGAGCGCTGCATAGACGTTGTGCAGAATGTTCGCCCAGACCTCGCCGATGGCTTTGATCATACGTCAGCTAAATAGACGTCGATTCCAAATTTCAGAGGACAAGGCTTACCGTGTACCTCAGTAAGCCCAACCAGGGACGAGTACCGAAGCGGATTGATGGTACTGCAGGCAGGCAGATAAGATACAAGGCATATGATGATCCAAGCAGGTAGGTACTCACGCGTCCGTCGAATATGGGTGCGAGCGGATGCCTGCGGTGTCGTTGATCACGTACTGGCCAAGTACAAAATCTGGCACTGCCGCGCTCGTCTTTTCATTCCAACTGGAACACATTAGGATCTAGGGTCAACATCGGAGGCATGTCGCGCACTCGGCCATAGAGTCAGACCATCCTGTCGTGCGCAAAAGGACATTTGAGCGATCCATAACTTACGGTTTTAAATGCGGAGAGACTCACCCTCGCCCATACCGCCGGCCTCGGTCGTCTGCAGACACCTGCCCGTCCCGCCGCCCGTCATGCGGTTGGTGATTCCATGTGTGTTCTGAGACTCATAAAGTAAGCAAACACCTCAGTCAAGCGGTTTGAAGCAAGCGTACTTCGTGAGTGACGATATCGTTTTCCAGCGCGCCGTCCCGCTCGGGCTGGAATGCCATGCAGTTGTTTTCGCAAGGAAAAATCTGTACGACGTACGCTAGTGAGGTCCCACAGGAACATTCCTTTTCAGTTCGTCAGCCGACACCTCTCTATCTAGAAATTGCCTACGTACGCATAGCCCCCGATTGCCCACTACCGACATCAGCGACGGGTGCATAAAAAGAACAAAACGCAAACACACTCCGGAGGCGTCGAAAAGTCTGCATTATTAACGCCAGCCGTGCTCTGCACAGAAATCGTCACGCGGTCATTTCCCAGGCCGCCTTTGCCAAAGTTGTTGTTCTGGAAATTGAACGCTGCCTGGAATAACACGCCCATGAAATCTCGACGCGAAGACCAACCAGATGCGCACCTCCGTGAACCCATAGCGGTAGCTCAAATCATGAATCGTGTTGACGATGTAGAACGCATTGACGCGCGCGGCGTCGACGTTGCCCGGCACAGTCGGCGCGGCCGTCGCGTCCTGTGGGTAGTCAAACACCAAGCCCGGCGCCGACTCGTTCGTCACGTTGGTCTGCGTGCCCTTGAACGCGATCGCATTATTTCCGCTGTCGGCACATCAGAGTCAGCCATCGCATCGGCGGACAAGTAACACAAGCGTACGCCGTAGTGGTGGTGTTGGTAGTCCCGTCTGAGTGCCAACCGTCGGGGCTGCATTGACTTCAGCCAAGGGGTTTTCAGCAGGGACGGCGTACCTTGCTGCGAAATTGCCAAACCATCAGAAAGGCTCGTTGCTCGCATATCACGACGCACCAAGCGGGTCTTGCGGGTCGACAAGAGTCTCAAATCCTTGTGTCAGGATCTCTTCTTGGATCGGGAGGACGAGGTACTGAAGCGCGCTCATCATCAGCATATTCCCCATCGGCTCGCAACCCACGCACCTGCGCCTTCGTTACAAAGTCCGTTACGCTAAGGAGCTCCCCGCTATGCGCGTCCACAAACGCTTCGACCCACACGCCCGTCTCCTCGTTCCGGATCTGCATCACACGCGTCAGCACGAGACTGCCATCCTCGCGCGCGAGGAACTCGAGCGTCGCCGCGTGTCCGTTGAAGGTCCCTTCGAGGGCGGCCTCAGCGGCGGAGATGGCGTCCTCGAGCGAGATGGTGGGGGTGGAAGGTGCGACGCTGCTAGGCTTGATGAAGGACGAGCCGATGGCGACAACCTACATGCGTGGACGAGTCAATCCTGCATCTCGGGATGAACGAGACAACGTACCTTGTCGTGCTTGTTGAACGCGATATTCGCGACGGCATTGCCAACAGGGATCCCATCCTACACGTACAAGTCAGCTAAACACCCACAGAAAAACGCATATGCCACGCACAATAACCTGCCGCAGGAACGCATGGTCGGAAAACTCGCTCGCAAATCCGCTGCCGAATGCCACAGCCTCCGCCGGGACACCGAGGTGCGCCTGCATGAACGCGAGCGCACGTTCCTCGAGTGACGCGTCCGCCCGCTTGCTTATTCCGTGGTCGATCCCCGCGCCGAACGTCTCGTACGCCGAAGCAGGGTGGAAAGTGTCTAGCTGCAGCCCACGCCCGACAACACGCAGGCGGTTCGTCGCGTGCTTAAAAGACGCCGGGGCAGGCCAAGGCGCGGCGAGGGCATCAGCCGCGGCACACACGACAGCGAGCACCACTGAGACGAAGGACTTGTTAAGGGCGACCATGAGTTGCTGACCAGGATTGCGGTACTCCTGGAGTTGGATCCCAGGTTTGCGGGAGGCAGGGGCTTTTAATGATGTGCGGCGTCAAATGGACCATATGGCCAAATGATAAGGTGGGAGAGGAACTTCAGAGATAGCCCCCCAGGAGCAAGCCGCGTGTAAAGGCCTCGCACGGGGCCAGGGTTCCCCGCGCGATAGGTGAGGGAGGACATACGATTAAAATAGACAGAAGGCGCACCGTGCGAGGCCGACCCACAAATAGTGCGCTCTAAATCAATCCAGTTGAGTGGAAAAGGGTGAGTTTTGGTTGTTGCGGAGCCGGATTGTCAGTGCAGGGCTACCGAGTCAGGATTGACATGGCGTGGTTGCCTGCCAAGCTCCTCGAGTGTCACAAAAATTTAAGCGTACAAAAAGGACCAATTTCAGCATACACGAAAGCGGAACAGGAAGATTCAATATCAGGGCGCCTTCAAAAGTTCAAAAAGAAGGACTTTCAACACCCCCGAGATTTTTCCTATTGGTCCGGGAAATCTGTGTTATTGAAGAATCGCAGGACTAATACCTTGCTATAGGTACCTTTTCAGCCAGGATATAGGCACGGCCCTCACTGCCGCGACGCGAACAGCTGTAAAAAAAGAACCGTGGGAATATTCCCGGAGATGCGCGGTGACTTCCGGAAAGCGTCCAATTTGAGGTGGACACCAAAAAAGGGCTCTTTTTCGCATAGCAGGTTATATACGCCTGGGATTACCACAGGAAACCCTCCAGAAAAACTCCCGAAAATGAGTCAAAAGAAATTCTACCTGGTGGATTCGAACATACGCCACGAACCCAGCCAAATTTCATCCCCGAACCAACCGCTCTCCGTAGTCATTTGAACTTTTTTTGGAGGACAGATCATTTCAACTTTTTTGATGTGTCCTAATTATTGGGCACTTTATCGCCCATAGGGAGTACGCCCATGTAAATCTGCGATCCACCAGTGACCAGAGCCAATACCCGAATGCCGAGCAAAATCAACCTCAATGTTCTTCGTACATCTCAACTGTTCCACTGTTCTGTTCAAGACTCACTGGTCCAAGACGTGCCAAAGCCTCCATCAAGTTCCCAAGACATGTTGACTTGCATATTTCCGCAAGACCTCAAGCTGCATCACGACTTCTTCAAGTCATCTGAAAGTGGCGCATCTAAGTCGCTCAACCGTCATTCATGCAAGTTCAGGTTGGTTAACTGGCTCGTGCCCTCTCACCGATTCCGTCGACATCTTGATCCCCCATTATACACGTGGCCTGCCCCTTTCTTTAACGAGATGGCAAGCCACAGCTTTCCGGTCGGCGCTGTGCGCTAACCTTCATTATTCCCGTACACAAATGATGTGTTGCCAAGTAGAGCCGGAATACCAGTCATTGTTCGTGTAATGAGATGTTTGCATGATGGCAAGTCACTGAAGCCTTGAGGGATTTGACGATTTTTATTTGGATAATGTTTTGGCACCATCCTGGTGATGTTCTGACAGCTATTTACAGATGTTGCGCGGCAAATGTCCTCTAAATACTTGTTTCAAATGACGGTATAGACGCCTAAACTCAGTTGAATTTTAGCTCATGCGGACTGTGCTTAATAACCTAACCTCAGATTAATCAGATTAGTGGAGGTGTTTGTAGGTGAGTTTAGATGCGTAAGTAGCCTCAGAGTTCCCCCTTTGCCAATGCGGTTTTTCTCTGCTCTAGTAGCGGCGTCAGCGTGGGTTTTGGCTGTCTCAGCCCTGGTGCCCCCGAAAGGCCTGGTATCATCACATTGAAAGGCTGGAAATGTGCAGATAAGTGAATGAATAAATCACTCAAATATGCACAACACTCCGTCGCTTTGGGTGTTCGGGGCTCGGACCACCGTATGTGGTCTTATGCAATCCAGCACTTCGTCCTTAGAAACCTCTCTTCTGGTGCTCCAAAACAAAACCCACAAAACCACTACTCTTCCACCATAAGTCGTCTTCCTATCCCCAAACAGGGTAACCCGGCATTTGTTCGCTGTCATTGCAAACATGATGAAGGTCTGACCACATTTCTAGTTAGGCAGACCGGAGGAGGGGAAATAATGCGTACCACGAGTAACGGCGCGGCTGCATATAGGGCCAGAAAGCGAGGTACATCTGCGGCAGTACTAATAAGCGGATGGTCATCGTCTACGGTTAATGTCTTGTCGTTAAAGTAGCATCCGTTGAGAATTGGACTGTCCGGAGTTATAAACCAATATTCCGGAATGTCGGAGCATACCCAAGGTGAATGTATTCTTGGCAAGACCAATGAGCACCTGGACGTCATTGCAATCGGTAGTAGGACTAACCCTTCACTTCGGGATACACTACAAAGTCCACTGCGAACCTACTATTCCAGGTTAATTGGGAGTTGAACGAATTTGATTCTGTCCCACGTGCATGAATGTGACTTCCGCTGCGACGCAAGTCATACAAGTCTGCAAGGTGCCCAGTGAAGACACGACCACACCTATCCCCAGAGAAACGAAAAGCCAGATGAACAGCCCCGGCCGCCCGTACATTATCCACACTCTGAAAAATATTCCGTCAGATAGTGAAGGACCCAATGACCGTGAAGATACTTTAACTTTATCGTTCACCATCTGATCAGTCCACAAATGACCTTCTAGATGAGATAGATATTCCCACCATGAGGACGAAATCGACTATGGCGATAATGGTTGTTGAAATTCCCTGAGCCTGAGACCAGATCAACATTAACGGTGGAATTAAAGACGTAGCGCACTTTCATCCACCAGAGGCATCTGCGTCAGAGTCAGCCTGGAACAAATATAGGAGGAATGTATCTCAGACGCACGCCTACGGAATTCGTTCAGGTGCTGCTGAGATATTTACCACAGGAAGACTCACAGCCCCGGTTTCAATTTCCCGGACAACAACTTGAACCAGCGTTAGAATGCTGTGCAAGGCAGAGAGCTTCGATTCAAGCATACCGCTCGCATTGAGACTGTCAGTCGTTGATTATTCGTGTATAGGATCATCATGGGGGGCAGGTGCATACCTGATGGTTATCAAGTTGAAGTAGCGATTCCAAAGCTGGCAATGATGCAATTAATTGTGCGTTCGAAGCGAGGAAAAGAAATCGCCGCACATATGCGATCTTGGCGAGCCCCCATCGACTGCCCCACATAATGTTGACCTGTCCCAGTCAATAATTGATCACCTTCAAGACTCAGTCGACTCACCTCATCAGGGAAGCACAGAATGTGGTCGTATCTGACGGTCCACAATCTGTCAGTACTGGTACATGCTCCCAATGGATGAACTAGACCTACAGCAGGATGCAGAGGGAGGCCGCTGTGGAGACTGATCAACACCTGGCAGGAAGAAAACGGACACGGGACACACCAGCAAAATATCCGGTCAACCGTGAATTCGAGATGAGCTCCAGAAGTTCCGTGTCGCCATCATAGGTAGCCATTCGGCTCGAAGGTAGGAGAGAGGGTACTCAGGAGATGATCGTCACGTACAGAATAAATACACGTCGCGTAGTCCTCCCCATAGGACTCCAATTGCTTCTCTCCGCGCCGGATCTCTAAGTGTGCGATTCTCCGTTGAAATCTCCTTGCCAGCACTGACTGCCAGGAAGTACAGCCAGCATACTCCGGGCACCGGCTGCCAAGGTCTAAAATTGCGAACGGGAAAATTTGGCCTCCAGCCGCCGGTATTGTCTTCATGCAGGACCCCG
Organism: Mycena leptocephala; assembly: GCA_029378395.1. Classification (NCBI taxonomy): domain Eukaryota; kingdom Fungi; phylum Basidiomycota; class Agaricomycetes; order Agaricales; family Mycenaceae; genus Mycena; species Mycena leptocephala. Next base: position 13,418 of record JARJLF010000240.1, read on the forward strand.
AGAAACTTCAACCACTCAAGATTGAGCACCAAAGTCTGCAAAAAGTCCATCGCGTCCAAAGGCCTTCAGATTCTAGATTCTAGAAATTTCCAATGATCGCAAAGATGGTCGCGTCACATTTCCCTCTGCCCTTTCTGAGCATCGTCATGGAGGCAGGCAGCGTGCATGAAAGGTTTTTGTTTCTGGAGCCCGGAGGATGCAGATTGCCGTCAGAGTGCTATCTCGTACGACCTGGTGTCGACTCCGGGACGAAGAAATTGATTGGCACGTCATCTTCGGGGGAGGGGGGTTATTATACTCGCGAGGTCCACAACATGAACGACGAGTTTACTGAAGACAAACATGTAGTAGTGTACGGGTGGTTAGCCGTACAGTAAATACTACAAGATGCCAACGGAGCACACAATCATTCCAGGGGATCTAACACTGAGCAACTGTGTACTGGCTGGCTTTGAATAGCCGGACCTCTGGTTGAAACCTCGTGGAACCTGACCACAAGTGCAGTGCACAAGTGTACGGGAGGAGTTCTCCCCTCCCAGGTAAAAATCCCCAGAGTCCACCAGCACACAAGGAGCTTGTCATAGGTCTTCCCTTTGCAGAAGGCATGCACGAACCACAAGTCGACGTGTTCAACTTCCAAGGAAGGTCCACAGTCAACGAGATTAGCGTGTCCAACTTCCGAAGAAGGGCAACAGCCAGCCAACACATCGATGAATCAAGTCGTCCAAAATCAAATTGCCGGGGCTGGTTCAGAAACCAGGAGCATTGGTACAGAGTCGAAAATCTTGAGAACGTCATATGCCAATTTTACGAGCAACGGCGTAATTTCCCTTTTCGGGAGGAGTCCACGGAAGAGTTGCATTGGGTCGGGGGATTGCTGGGTAAAGCCAGGGAGTTCAAGGTTCAATTTGTCAAGAAATATTTGACGAATTTGTACGAGCTCTGTGTGTTCGCATCTGAACATCGCATGTGCCGGGTCTTCCACATAAATGTAACAGAACCTGCAGAGCCTCCACTGGCGAGGTACAATGTTCTTGCCACGTTCTTTCCAGCGGCGGCGTTCAACAGCAAGGCTGTGGCTTGATAAGGTCATCTTTGTCAGAGCCTTGCGGTGCTCTGGTTGCTTTACCCTGAGATAATGGCGGAAATCCAACGACTTTTTAACCAACTTCCCAGTCTCCTTGTCCTTTTCGAGTCTTCCAACGAGGAGATCGCGCACTCTCGATGAAGATTCTATTTCATCGTCTATCCACGCTTCCATGGATTTTTTCACAGCCTTCATGGCGAGTTCGACTATTGCAACATTTCGGCAAGCATTAATGCCCGGCGCCAACTAAGCCCCCTAAATTTAGTTCCACCCCGCTTGCGCCGCGCAAATGCAACCTTGTCATTAGCACTCCGTTGAGTACCGGTAGACCGCATAACGGACAGACAACTTGGACGATGGTAGTGCTGGCCGGGACGCAGCGCATGGTGAATTAGACGATGCAACAACCTCCATCCACATTTCTTACGCCTGTCGCCCCACAGCCCACGCCGACATTCTAAGTGATTCAATTGCAGCTTACTGCGCTATCTTTAACGGCTTATTCCGTCGGTCCGTCTCAATAGCAAGAAAGATTTCCTGATCCTGAAGCCGGTGAATTGATCGGGTTGAGTAATGGAGACTTTTCTTGCCGCCACCAGCATGGCCGTACTCTCCGGGGAAACAATTCCCGGAGTGAAAAGTCCTGACTCGGAGTTGGCCAATAAAGACTTTGCAGCAGGCAGCTTGGTGGAGCACAAGCGCGCTGAGCGCCAGAGGAGTGGCGTCCACATAAAGGGGAATTGGGGGAAGGCGATTACACCTGAGTCGCATGGCTGGGGATATGATACTTTACATTGTTCTGGAGGAGAACAACGGTGTGGTAGGGCTAAAAGCCCGGGAGGCGGGTTCTTTAATAGGGTCGGTGGTCGGAGTATTTTAGAGTAGGAGAAGTGAAGAGGTGTGAGATAAATGAGACCGCTGGTAGAGTACGAGATACAGACCACGAGAATGTGTCGCTAGTTGTAAAAACAACTGCGAGACGGATTCCGCGTGAATCCGTGATGTCGATGGGTTTCGCACACCGAGTGCGCACAGTCGAAGTTACGTAGGTCGAAGATAAACGAGATTGGACACGGGGGTTCGGCCGCTGAACCACACTGGCTCTCACAGATGAGCGTAAGACGTAGGATAATGATTTGCTGGCACCGTGGGTGCGTATTTACTAGCCAAACAAATGATGTAAGTAAAATAAAAATAAATCAGGCCCGAACCGAAACCAGCATGTGGTTGAGTTTCCACACACCGGCCATACGGCTCTGCCACAACGGCGTGATGTATCAGAGACTCTCATCAAAACACGGCCATGATGCATCAATTGAGAAGTTTCCAGTTTGCAGACACTGCACCGCCACGTCATGATGTCTCCTTCCCTTCCAGGATCGCTTTGCACGTTCTGCCTCCTCTGGCTCGGGATCCGCGCGCGTGGCTTCTCTTGATATTGGGCCGTAATTTCTTGCTTGCTTTCCCCGACCTTCGTCATTCGGACCTATTGGTTACCGATCAGCACCTGATGAAAGAAGGGGCATATTTGGCAGATGTCGTGTACGGAGGAATTTCATGCCCGTGGGCAGCCTAGCATACTTAAGCCTCTTGCGTTTGTTCTTCATCAACTGCAGCTGTTTGGAATGGGCAAGGACATTGACTCCCCCGTTCTCTCGAATGACCTAGAACATCGGATCTTCGAGCTCTCGGCCCATTCTTATCCGAGATTCATCCCAACTCTTATGCGTGTGGCATGGCGCGTGAATCACTGGCAAGTCCCCTTCGTTCGGTTTAGGGTTGACTACGAGCTCACTCTCCACCTCAAAGGGTTGAACCACTCCTCTATCGCACCCTCGTTATCCACGGAGAGCTTTTGCCTGGCTTCCCTGGTTTCCCGGAATGTAGCATGGAGAAATTCCAGGATATCATGCATACCAAGCCAGAGGGCTTCCTCCGTGATTCTGTCCGCAATCTCACTGTCGAAGGGGTGGAAAAACAGGAGTTCAAAGATTTACTCGATGCCTGTTCTGCTGTCGAAAATCTCAACCTCCTCGTAGTCAGCTGGGACCCAGATGTCCTGGCGCTAGACTCCTCACTTCGACGTCTCTCTTGTTTGTTCAGCACCTTTGTTTGGAACTCGAGAAATGGAGCCAGTTTTGGGTTTATCACACACTTGACCCTCTTTGGAGACGCTGGGAACAACCTTGGGTTTCGAAGCACTGGTGAAGACAATCTTGTACGCAGCATATAGATACGGCTAATCGCTGATGCAGACGACTCAAACGACTCCCTCTTGAGCCTGTTCGTCGGCCTCCCGCGCCTGACGCATCTTGGCCTCGGCGGCGAGTTCGACGATCTCCTTCCGCTAGGTCCGGAACTCTTGAAGCATGGCAAGTCCCTCCGTGCCCTGGCTTACCTCACTCGCTTTTGGCCACGCAGTCCACCTTCAGAAACAGCCCTTTTCGCCACGAACCCGTGTGTCGTCGTAGTAGCGTTGAATTTCCATCGGGAGGATTGGCATCGTGGAGTTCTCGAGGGCTCGGACTTTTGGGCTCGCACCGATGATCTGATTGAACGGAGACTTTCTGGCAACGCAGAACGTGAGTCACTGTTATCCCTCATCCTTAATTTTAATTTATTTTCGCAGGCGACTCATTTTTGTTGGAGGACCCACTAATGCAGGGCGTGCCCGTCACAAATGAGATGGATGATCTTGAACAAGTTATCCGCGCATTACAACACGCTCAAGAATGATACAGCCATGTTCATCGAGATCGCGAATGAAACATGTATTTAGAAAGTTAGAGCTGTTTCCGAAAGCTTGACACTCGTTGATTTCCTTTGCTCTCAGCCAACACTTGATGGAGAGCTTAGGATTACTGCTTTGGGTTAACCGAGCGTGGCCAAGGCCACTCTACAATCCAAATGTTTTCGTGCCCAGGCTTCATACACCAAACATCTTTTGTAAAATGTTCTGACTGCTTTTCAGCCAAGGAGAATATTTTGAGGGCAGGTTTTGAGGTGCACATGACTGATTGGAATCCCAAACCTTGGAAAACGGGCAAATCGAGGCGGCACCGGGTGCCGGCTCCGAGGGGTCCGATGCTGTTCCGACCCAGTCGGCACCTGCGCGTCGCCTTCTGGTCGATGGCATAAGCCAGGAGCAATTGATACTCACTCAAAGACTCACTCTAAGAGTCGCGCCTTGGTTCCGAGTCTGAGTTCCAAATCTGATACAGGATCTAATTAGATTCCTACTAGGTGCATTCCGTCCCAAAAAACGGTCATCATTACACTCATAGCTTCAGGTATAATGCTGTTTTTCGAATATTTTGCGGTTCACAGGCTGCATTCTACCCCTTCCAATGTATTTTCACCACTTTCCCATCCCCGCATTATTCCCGAATCACGATCCTCCAAAGCGGGGTCTTTTCACTGCTCCGGCCAGAACTCACCCAGATCCTGCGATGGAGCTGTCCCAAAACAACTGCTTGACGTCGGTTTCGCGTCCGGGCAAAAAAAAAACATACACCAATTCCTGTCCTGGATAGAACTGGATGCTGGAGAGTTTGGACTGAAACTCCGCTGTTGCGCTTTTAGCAAGGCAAAATCTATATGGAATAGTATGTATGTATCAATGGAAAATGTCTGCGGAATCTTGGGGAATCTTGTGAGTTTGAAGATCCTCCAACATATCAGTCGGACAGCATTCTACCCTTGATTTTGATACCACCTCGAAATGAGGACGAAATCTCACCCAGTGTCAGTCGGCTCACCAGCCATCTGAATATCAAATTTCGGATGATTCGTCGTCAAGTTTGCCAAAGAATTGAATGGAACGACGGGTTAAATCGAAGGCAGTAGTTGCCCCGCCTTCCGTATATCACGGGCACCACTTCGCTGCTTAAAGAACTGTAGTCGTTCTCGCTGGACAAACACAGAAGGCATCTAACAGATAGCATTTCCAATCTAGGAATAGGAACTGAGAGTTATGCGGACTAAAGCTGTAGTGAGAACGAAATGCGAGCCGCAAAAACATGTTGATTTCAGTCCTGTCAGAAAAAATTACACCCTGTCATCTGGGGCTTCTGGGGCTTCTTGGACTTTTCGTAATACCTCTAATTTAACCAACCATTCCATTCAAGCGTTTTCCTTGGATGAACTCGAGGACAAATCACGTGCAGATGAGTGTAGCGTATGATTTGCTCGCGTACAGTGTGTCGCACTCAATGTGTCGCATTTGCGGCTGATGCGGCACACTTTAGCCTGATGTCTCGAACTTGAGCAAGGTGTGCCGCACTTGCAGTGTGTCGTGCTGCCGCATCTGTACTATCCCGCCAAGTTGGATCCCAAGTTGGACGTCAAGTCGAGGTGCTATGCACGACTTGACGTCCAACTTGGGATTTTTGGGTCTCAACTTGACCTCCAACTTGCGAAGTTGAGATCCAAGTTGGAGCTCGAGTTGGAGCACAAGTTGGGCCCAAAGTCGAATATATGAAACACCCCAATGCCTGACACTTCATTGAGATACGGACCAGCTTTGAACTGCTGAATCAAAGGCTGGAAATGCGGGGGGCCATGGGGTCGAAGATGGGGGAAATGTAAAGGAGCGTCAGACAGCGACGCTTCTTTCGAGTGGGCGTTGAGCGCCGGGAGTAGTCCACGCGGATGGAGCGGCCAAAGTAAATTAGGATGGTCGGATAGAATGAAGCATGGGAAGAAAGCAGACCGAACTGGGTGAACTCGGAACCAAAGCTGTATAGCAAAGCTCACGGTTGAGATATGCGAGGGCTATTCAACGCCGTGCAAAGGAGAAAGAAGCTTTTGGGTAGCGGGGGGAATAGAAAGTGAAGTGTGGATTGACACGGCTGCTTCTCGAAGGGACACTGAGCGTGGGACTGTGGGCCGCTTGATTGCGTGTGGCTGCTCTAAATGAAACGCACCCCGGAGCTAAATGGCGATCGGTCACCTGGGTTTGAGATTGCGCAAGGGAAATGGCTCACCAAATTGAGAAAGCTTGGAGCCCAAGGAGGGCACGATGCTGAGGAAAGATATCAAGTGGAGCAAAAGCAAACATAGACGTATCGAATCAGGGTAATTGCTCAAGTTACAAGTAACAACGACTTGACCACTATGAAGATGACGGCGACGGACCAAAAAGGAAGCAGGAAAAAAATAATAAAATAATAAAATAATAAAAAGGAAGAAAAAGTCTGAACTCGGCAAGGACAGGATGTTCTTGAGCATTAGTGTGGAGCTAAAAGTACTCCTTATGGAGCAGCAACCTCAAACGAGCAATGCCGTACGCTCTCCTGATTACTTTCGAAAGACTGGTTCCGAGGAGATTCGGTACGGCACGTTCTTCCACGGCTGCCAGTCAGTTTGACACCCATCTCGCAGGAGCTCTTCCTCCCATTCTGAGTTGCCTCTGTGATGCCACTGGGGATGCCGGAGGGATACCGATGATATGGGTCCATTTTACTAATTAGGATTCCTGTGATGATGTTGAAACCTCTCCGCATCCCTTCCCTTTTCGATTCTTTTTGGCAGATTTCCCTTTCCGAGGATTATGGTCGGAAAACCTAAGCATGGGCACCGAAAGCCTTAAACTTGCAGCTCGGTGCAGTGTTATGTACTTGCGCTGGATGTCGTACATAGTGGTACAATCAGTGCCGACTGTTCCGGTAGATAAACTGGGTTCACCGTGATGCGGTCAAGACGGTCGATGCGACGTCAAAACGCCTCTTCTTTCCTTCCAACAATTCAGGCGGTACTTCACCACTGTTCTCTCACGAACGTGATAAAAACATTCTTCAATTGAAACTCGATACTATGCAAGAGATTTCATCTCAAATGCAGGTGGAGTTAGATATTCTGTGTACTCTTGGAATCGAGTAAATTGTGTGTGACTGCGCAAGCTCCCCAAAAACGTAGGCCGGTATTTAGTACCGGCATGCAAAGATCTCTCTACCCTGGGAAACTTTCAGGACTTCGGGAGCAGGTTGAATTGACGGTGACGGCGGACGTCTCGGTTCTACCGAAGACGCCCCACATATAAAGCCAAGTATGGCATCCAGCTTCCCTCCCAGCCTCTCATTGACCATGCAGCGTGTTGTCCATCTCTTACTCGCTGTTACGACAGCCAGTCTCGCGCTGGCTGCCTCAACACCCAAACCAAATGGCATGACCGGCACCACCACCAAGAACGATAAGACCGTGCTCATCCTCGGAGGAGGTGTCGCAGGCATCATCGCAGCGCGTACACTGGCAGAGAAAAAGATCACCAACTTTCTGATCATCGAGGGGCGCGACGAGCTCGGCGGACGAATGCGTAGCATGCAGTTTGGCGCGGAGGAAAGCGCGCGACCATCGAGCTCGGTGCGAACTGGATCCAGGGCACACAGGAGGGCGATGGGCCCGCGAATCCGATCCTGACACTTGCACGAGAGCACGGAGTCAAAACGGCGGAAAGCGACTTCTACGGGTCTGTCGGTGCGTTCTGTTTCGTAATTCACACATCACGAAACGTAAACTTTCTACCGATCACGTGAACGATGTGTAACGTTGCAGAAAGTGGTCTGATGCGCTTTCCGAGCAGCACTGCTTTCTGCGGGTCAGAAATGTTGACGTTTTGCGGTGTGCCATCATCATACCAGTGTGACTAATTTCAACTTTGAATTAGCGACGTACGACGAAACTGGAGAGGTTGACTATTTGGATGTCCTCAATAACGCCGTCGACGCATATACCAATCTGACTGTGGTAGGCGGTACGTACGAGTTTGATCATCATGAACAACTCAAACACTGGGCACTTATATGCACTCATCAATAGGTGGAAGGGTGCCCACAAAGCAAGTGGATGCGACTTGCCGGACGGGATACTCCCTCATCGGCGTGAAGCCGAGAACACCAGCCGAAAAGGTCACCGAGTACTACGTGGTGAGTTATTTCCGAGTTTTAGATGGATTTCGTCTTCTAATTCTTTCTCCCCTGTGCTCAGTTTGTACGTATCCTCGCGAGATGAAGCAGTCATTACTGTGTTTGTAATCTGATTTATAACTATAGGACTGGGAATATGCGCAGACGCCGGAGCAGACGTCCTGGATTGCCTCGTCCTGGGTAAGAGCCTGCTTCTTGTATGTATAGTCATGTTCTTCGACCCAAGCTTCAACGTTCCAGGCGAACAACTTCACGTTCGACGTAGACCAAGGCGGATTCTCTGATGACAACTTGCTCTCTATCGACCAGCGCGGCTTCAAGCATCTCATCCAAGCCGAAGCGGAGACGTTCCTCAGCCAGAGCAGGTCCTCCTGAATGCGACGGTACGCACTATTGCGCATTCGGGCGACGGCGTCATCGTTACGCTGGCGAATGGCACACGCATCAGTGCCGACTACGCAATTTCCACCTTCAGTGTCGGAGTCCTGCAGAACGATGACATCGTGTTCGAGCCAGATCTGCCGATGTGGAAGCAGGAAGCAATTCAGAGCATGGCAATGGTGCGTGCTGGATTTTCTCCCTCATAAAAAATCGCACTGAAGTTATGAGGGGTAGGCCACGTACACAAAAATATTCCTGCAGTTCGAGGAGAAGTTCTGGTTCGACACACAAGTACATCACTTCGTCCTCGCTTTATTATTGGTCTGATCAGACTCCAGTTTGCTCTGTATGCGGACACAGAACGTGGCAAATATCCTGTCTGGCAAGGTTTGGATCTCGAAGGCTTCCTCCCTGGCTCGGGAATAATCTTCGCTACTGTCGTAGTGAGTATTTCCACTCTTATTCGGCACTCCTGCATTGATCAGATATAGGGAGACTATTCGGAGCGCATTGAAGCCCTCTCCGACACGCAAGTCCAAGGGGAAATGCTCGATGTCCTGCGCACCATGTTCCCAAACATTACTATCCCCGAGCCGACAGCGTTCTTCTTCCCTCGCTGGTTCTCTGACCCTCTCTATCGTGGGAGCTACAGCAACTGGCCCGCGAGCTTTGTAAGCCAGCACCATACCAATCTCCGCGCAAACCTGGGTCAGCGCCTTTGGTTCTCCGGCGAGGCGATGAGCCAGAAGTATTTTGGTGAGTTACGATCATATGATCCTCTTCAGAAACTGTCTAGCATGATGTTTACGCTGAACGACGAATAGGATTCCTCCACGGTGCATATTTTGAGGGGATGGATGCCGGCGGACGAGTGGCAAACTGTGTGCTTTCGGGCGGACACTGCCAAAGTTTGCCGTTTGTCGAGTCTATCCCGAATTCGAGTCCGTACATTATTTGAAGGCATATTCTGTCTATCGTGTCCCAAAATCAAATACAATGACCCTTGCAGCGTTCGAGCTGGCTTCTATTCCAGCATTTTGTCTGAGCCTGTTCACTGTGGATGTCAAAGCTATCATTTGGTGGAAACCGAAATCTGAATGAGAGTGAGATACTTACGTCTTGTAAGAGATCCAGAACGCGCTGCGCATCCGCCCCTCGACAGGATAAAAGATTCTCATATGACTCTAGATGGCAAAGGGAAAGAACCAGCCTTGCAGCCGTGGCACAGATGTCATTGTGGATGTGCTTGTAAACGTCTGCCGAGATTGTGTGGCTGTTTGTGGGATGTTGCTGCGAGATTTAGTTCCAACAGACGCGGGTCTTTTAGCAAAGACAGTACCTCAACTGATTCTTTGACTACGCCAAGAAGATTCTTTCCGCACTTGCGCGCCAGTCTCGCTGAATCGGTGTCTACGGCGTGACGCTCGTACTCTTTGTCTTGCCCGGCCTTTTCTCCGTTGATCTTATATCAAAGTATGGATGCTTTGTTGTCTGTTTTCGTCCTCCATTTTGCTTTAGCACTACTACCGACGGTCTCGCGAGCTAGCTTATACTTCAGTGTCCGCCTTCGTCGCCTCTCTGTTGTCGATTCTCGCCCAACTATGTTCCTTGTTCTCTGTCTCGCGTATCGATCTCCTTCTGAGGCCGTCTTGCAATCATTCTTCGCCTGACTTGGTCTATTCTCGCTATACCGCCGGGTCAACTGATTTTGGCTCCCTACCACAATTGCAAACGCACCCGGGTTGATCCTCGCTCTGAGGGTTTAGTAGGCTTGTGTTTGAGGCTACCCAGTTTATTTCTCCCTCCTCCGCGTTGAGCTACCTGGCGGGAACCTGCCGAATGCACCAACCTTGCGCTGGCTTGCAGTGAAGACCGCGGGATTTCAGGATACAAATGAAGGATAGTGGCTCCTTGATGTCTTGGTCTCTCCTTTGTGTGCTGTCTTCTAGCTCGAAGCGACACTGTCTTGGCAACCTTTTTGCTGTGCGTTGATTCGCTGGTTCTCGGGGATTTTATCAACGTTTAACCCCCGCCGCTACATGAACCGTAGTGCCGCTTCTCCAGTATCATTTGGACGGCGTCAATAAACTTGCCGGTGCGTCTCCGTTTCTTTCCGTACGCACGCGACAACACCATAAAAAATGTTGTAAAATCTATCATGCTTGCCCCTGGGCCAAATAAAATATTCTGAGCCGCTAGGCGTGTGCTCAGTATGCGAAAATAGGGGGTCTCGCAAAATTTCAGAGCTGTCAGGTCAGATTTGGGATCACAGTAAAAAGTCCAGGAATCAGACCGATGAAAGTCGGTCGGCTATTTCGGACTTCCTGATTTGGGGGGGTTGTCAAAGAGGTCGGTGTCTGATCCTGAATGATCGCTCGCCTCTTGTCCTGATCCCTCGCCCTGATTACGTCCAAAAGATATACCGCTGGCTCCGGCGGCGACTCTTTCTCTCCTCATGTACGACATTTCGTCGAATAGCCGACTGTCTCTTCCCGTCAACCCCCAATCATCTTTGGAATCAACGCGGCTCCACTTTCGGGCTCGGTTCGCTGTTTGGGATGAGAAGCCTTATTCGTATCGCGCTAGCTCAATCATTGAGCGATTTCCGCAGAGCGCGGGTCCCGATTTCTGGAATCGGCATCCGATTTTCACTATTTTCTCGTGGTCCAGTGCACAGTTCCCAGACTCCCCAGATCTGCCTCAATTGAAGTACGCGTGCTTTCCTCTCGGTGTTCGTTTTCCCTCTTTGTTTCGGCACAACTACCCCCACTTTCTGGCCGCCTACCTCTTCGCAACCCGCTTTTCAGCTGTCTGCTCAGTCCCAACTACTTTTTTGGGGGGAGATTCTTCAAGGTACCTACGTCTTCCTTGTGTGTCAACCTGATTTAGTGCCCGGGCCGTGGATCTCCTATATAAATTGTGTGCAACCCTAACAACGCGGCGTGGGCGCGCGACGCGCTCCGGGACAGTCACGTGAAGGACGCGTCGGGGACGCATTTCTGACAAGTTGCAGACATTTATGTTTGTATCTCGCGGAGCACGGGAGCTAAAACTATATGTGGGTGCTCGAAAAGGAGGTATTTAGAGGGGAAATCGATTGGTAAATATGGTATGAGACTCGCAGGCGGCTTCCGATGGCGGGGAATGCAGGAAGGCACAGAAACCCGAGTTTCCAACGCGGTCGGAGAATAATTTGCGGGGGACTCAATAATTGGGTGCTTGGCATGGAAATTTGGGAGCAGGGGTATTTTGATGTGGGGAATCGACCTAAGCAGTTCCCCGGACGCGAAACCGACGGGCAAAGGTTGGTTTATGCACTGCAACAGCAGGAGGTCTTGGTTGTGTTTGGCACGTAGCGTGAAATTACAGCTCTTTGCGGTACAACAGGCGCGGCTTGTTTTTTTCTATTTTGGCAAGTTTTCACGAGAACAGCTGCCCTGAGCTCAATTCTCAACCATTTCACCTCAAGATAAGCTCATTCGATTCGCATTGAGAATCCACAGCGAATGGAATACCGGTATTTTTGATCCTTTTATGTAATATAATTTTTTCCGGAAAAACCTGGTTTTGAGTAGGACACCTGTAGCACTTGGAATACTGCCCCGATTGGCCTAGTTTTTGGATATGTTATACATCTGATGTGGCCCTAGACAATGGCGTGTTTATTTATATTACATGCTGAGTGATTGTGATCTAGCGCACACATTAGCAAAGTAGATATCCATGCACTGCCATAAGTAGAGCTGTCCATGAAGGTTTGAGTACATTAAGCTCCGTAAACACCCACATTCGCTAGGGTCACGTTGGATGTAGAGCATATCCAAAGATTAGGCCAATCTGGGCAGTATTCCAAGTGCTACAGGTGTCCTACTCAAAACCAAGTTTTTCCGGAAAAAATTCTATTACATAAAAGGATCAAAAATACCGGTATTCCATTCGCTGTGGATTCTCAATGCGAATCGAATGAGCTTATTTTGAGGTGAAACGGTTGAGAATTGAGCTCAGGGCAGCTGTTCTCATGAAAACTTGCCAAAACAGAAAAAAACGAGCCGCGCCTGTTGTACCGCAAAGAGCTGTAAAGCCCATCTTGTACCCGCCAACTTTGAAGTGAGATTTCGAGGTAAAAACGAGATTGTTTGAGGAGAATGTGAGGTCGGGGGTATAGAATCCCCCTAGGGATACCTCCAAATATCGGGGGACAGCTTTAATACATGGGGATATCGAATACTGTTCTGAGACACGGAATAACCTAGATTTAGATCGAAGTCCGCTCAGAACTGCCGAATTTTCTGGACCGGGATTTTCCGGATTGTCATTTTTCTGATGACTGCCAAGGAATTAGGTTGACATTCGAGAAAATAAATATCGAGGGTGACGGGTAACACTATAAACACTTGTTCAAAATATTACAGTATAGCAGGCTGTACCCATCCGAGTGTGCAGCGGCAGAGGGTGTCCACATATCCAGCCCCGCACCACACACAATTATCTATATACCAATCGAACACTTCGGGAGAGCGTCCTCAAGTTCCATCCGAAGCACTATCAATGGATTGAGTCGTCGATGTATGAATATTGGCATGCACTTGCACCCATCAGAGGCTCTTGAATGACTGGGTGAACATTCCCGAGATGCCTGAATCCATTACGCATCACGGGTTTTCGGAAGCCTCATCCGGTCCTGAATGAAGAGGGTCCCAGACTCGATCGAGGGAAGTGCACGAGGGACCCCAGGCGTAAAGCGGTGTGAGAATCCCACTGGTTCAAGCGACTTTGGTGTTATGTCCTGGCAGGCTTTTGAAAAAACTTTTTTCAAAAACCTATGGCCTATAGGACTATGGGTGAGCTACCTTCCCATTGCTCTGTTGCCTTACTGTGAATGCGAACGGTATCTTATTTTCGTCCGATCACTTAAGCTCCGCTCTGGTTCGAATCCCACGATACGTTTTTGCGCCTTTCCTCCTCTCCGGGCTTGGCATATTAAAATCAGCGGACGTTCTCGCTTTGCTGTATTGCGGAGTGCTTGAATTAATTAAACAAGCTTTACAGTAAGGATTCAAAACACAAATATATTGGACGGATACAAATTCGGAGACATTTTATTTAGCGTGAGCATATGCTTTGTTGGAGGTGGAGACGTTAAGCATACCATTGGCGTCAATGTCAATGTCAAAGGTGACCTCGACCGGAGGGACACCACTCGAATTTGCCCAGGAGGTTGTTGTCCTTCGTGCGCACACGCTCACCATCGTACACCAGGCTGGTTGTCGGAGTAAGTGGTGAAGGTCTCGGAATTCGTGAGGATGGCGATGTTGCACTCGATGAGGGCGATCATGACACCACCGGTGGTCTTGATACCGAGAGAGGGGGGAGCGACGTCGAGGAGGAGGTCCTGGGTCTTCTCCGAGGTGTCGCCGGAGAGATGGGAGAGTAAACGGCAGCACAGTAGGCGACGGCTTCGTCGGGATTGGCAACCCACTGGTGTTCCCCAGGACCCTTGATTATCAGTTGGTAGGTCAGATACTGGGTTCGGACAAAATTTTCAAATTGGCCGGTCGAGGTCGGATTGGAATTCGGACAAAACCTCTCGACAATGCTGGGAGCTCAGATCAAAAAATTCGGACACCAGATCCATTGCTACCAGAGGTCAGATCGACGTTCGGACAATGCTGTGGCACTTTATCCAGTACCTTACTCGATGTCTTTCGCGATGCAGGCCATCGAACGCCGAATTAAGCAATACATTTCTGCGCTTGAGTTCACGGACAATGGAAAGAGAAAAATGTTGTGCCGAAAGTTCGAACTGTACTATGATTTACATTCTTTCTGCTTTACTTTTCCCAATTACCCATGGACTCTACCACAGACTCAGACACCATCAAGGAAGCAATGTCGAGGCTGTAAATGAGTTCCGAGACCATGTAGAGATCAGTCTACGGGCTCAGCGGATTTTCGAGGAGCTTAGTGCAGAGAAGGAAATTTTATATTTAGGGAAGGCAGTGGCAAGCTTGAACACGATGCGACGGAAAGGGAAAGCAAATGTGAGTATTTTAGAGGAAGAAGAGGATTCGCCGGAGTAATATAGAAAAAAAAAATTGGCTGCAATTTTTTACGATTTCGGAAGCATTTTTTTGAAAAATTTGAGGTCAGATACTATTAGAGACCCCTTAGTTGGCCACTTAAGCATTTATGCTGCAGCCCTGGTGTTATACCGGTGCCGGTGCGAGCCAAACTATGTCAGAATGAGGGCATGCATCCTACGAAGAGTTCGAGTCCGCCAGCACCGAAATACTCGAAGATTTGAGTGCGTAAGGAATTTATTTTGACCGGCAGTCCAACATAGCCAGCCAACAGGTTAGTTGGCCACCGCGCCAACTAACGTATTGAGCTCTCAAATGGCGGTTGCCTGCGCCCAGAATCATATATAAAGGCTATATTCACTATTTAAACCAGTTATGGTGTAGATATAAGGTATAGAAATGGGCAGAATACATGCTTGCGATCAACGGGAAACCTCGAAATTGGGGTCGCGGGATGAATGAGTGTTCTGCTACTCAGAAAAAGGCCGCGATGGGCCAAATTAGGATCCAGGCTACTTAATGGGAAGTATTTGGACGTACCTGGATGCTCAACTCCATTCCAAGTTGCTGACATCTCCTGCAAAAAATCCGACTATCAGCACGACTGAAATTGGGTGATTTTGGACAGTGGCCTCCAGAGCAATCAGAGGTCATTGGGTAAAATCTCGAAAAGGGTCTCGGAATGAAGGATTATATATTGAGAAGTCCTGTGTAAGGTTCCAGACCGATGGCATAGCGATCTCGTGGACCGCGACGGTGCCAGCATGACTGACCTACAAATGAAGTCGTGCTTTTCCCGGGTGTGTTAAGAGTGATAGTTCAGTCAGTTGCCGTCCAGTATCTCTTCAGATGGACGGCCAGCATTGGGGGATCCGAACGAGCCCCCAAAGTCGTGGATCGAGGAAGGAATGGTGGAGAAATGGCGATGGCAAATGAGGCGAGTGGTCCGACTGATAAGAAATTGATGTCCCCACGCTTCGGATCCCGATCCGCGATGCCGTAGCTCCCGATCAACCCATCACTTTCGGCTGAAATTTGGTCTGAACATTCGTTGGAGGTTGTATTCTGTTTATTTATTATGCCTAGTCATAATTATGAAGCCCTGGTCTTATACGAGTCAAGTGGCCAAATAAGTAGGGTGGCCAACTAAGGGGTCTCTAATAGTACCAAGTTCGGACAAAATTTCGACGAACGGCTCACTAGAGGCAGAATTCGGACAAAATTTTCGAGGCGAGGCGATGTGAAAGTTCGGACAAAATTTTTTGAAAGGCCAAAATCAGTATCTGACCTACCAACCAAAATCAAGGGTCCTTGTTCCCCCCGCTCAAATACTTTTGTTGGGTTTTTTGTTGTTGAAGAAGTCCGACACGAGGAGATACGGGGGATATGGGTGGATCAACCAACGAGGACATTGGCCCTGCCGATCTTGAAATCCCGGAGGACCTTCTCAACGGGCTCGAGCGTGCTGCGGGTGAGAGGTGTAGAAATTGGTACGGGAGTCGATTTCGATGGAGGTCTGTGCATCGGAGGAGAGGGTTCGCTTGGCACGTTCGCAAGCGGTACGGAGACGACGGAGGGCGAAGGTTGGAGTAGAGATCTGGAAAGGAGAAATTAATGACGTGTACAACAAAAAATAATGAAAAAGGTTCTTGTTCTTGCACTTGGACTCCTGCGTGAAGTGGTTGACGAGCCGGTTGTCAAAGTCCTCACCACCCAAGTGGGTGTCACCGGCGGTTGCCTTGACGTCGAAGATACCCTCCTCGATGGTCAGGAGGGACACATCGAAGGTACCTCGAAGATGAGGACGTTACACTCGCCGATGATCTTCTTGTCGAGACCGTAGGCGATGGCGGCGGCAGTGGGCTCGTCAATGATTCGCAGGACATTCATGCCGGAGATGGTACCGGCGTCCTTGGTGGCCTGATGCTGCGAGTTGTTGAAATAGGCAGGGCCGGTGACAACGGCGTTGTTGATGGTGGTACCAGGTACGACTCGGCGGTCTCCTTCATCTTGAGGAGGATCATGGAGGAAATCTCCGGCGACTAAAGAGTACTAATCAGTACATACGCGATACGGGAATGGAATAGAAAGAGACGTACTAGGGCTAGCTGCACTCTCCTTTCATTGAACTTGCGGCCGAGAAGTCATTTGACGTCGAACGCGCTAAATGGAAGAGTTAGGCCATGAAAAATGTACGTGTTAGTCCACATACGACAGCGTGGTACAACTGTCAGATAGCGTTGTCCACAAACCACTTTGCCAGACACGGACTCAGCTGTAGAACAAAAGTTAGAAAAGAGTAGAGACGCGAGAAAAAGACATACATGCAAGTCCCAAATGATCTGCGTGACATCATCAGCAGATTGGGGCATGTAGGACCTTTTTGGGTATACGGATAGTAGTTGCGCACATAGATTCGGTTGCGTATGGCAAATGACGCGCCGATGTGGGGCGAGTTTGCGAGCGGAAGAGCGTGATGTTTCTGGAGCCAGAGGGAATATTTAGAAGTGGTGGGATTAGATTTGAATGATGAGAGCTGAAGGCTACATAGTAGATGAATGAGGAAGCATTGTTGAGGCATTGAGGATGGACGAGAGGGAAGGGCGAGATAGTAAGTAGTGGGAGAGCGGCAGACCGTGGGACAAATTTGCCGGATATGTGACATAAGTTATGTCCGCATTCGGGCATAACGGGTGCCAGGGCACTGCATCATAGTCGTTCAAGCAGCGACTGGTGATGCACGCAAACAACTTAAAATTAATATCCCCGCGGAGTGAGGCAATTATATTAGGGAAGACGAGTTAGTGTCCGATATTAGCTAAGAACTACGGATGTCCATTGTTTAAAATAGAGCGCCATCTCAGCATTTAAGTACTCCGTTCGAGTTGTCCACGAACGCATCTGGATGAACGACAATCAATAATACCTCTTTGTCAAACCTTGCGCAGACTCACCCAAATTGATTGCAGTGTTGATCGTATTTGCAGCGTTATTGATACACTTAGCAACAAGGGTGACTGCCGGTCCCTCGGCATCGGAGAGGAAAAGACCCTGGCAGGAGTGAGGAAGCCGTTGGAACCACTGGAAGCAAGGTGGAAGGAATATGAGCTCGATAAGCAAAGCAAAGTCGGTGCAGGGTAGCATATTACCTGACGAGCTTTCCGTCGAGGACGCCGATGCAGGAGTTGAGAGCAAGGGTCGTATGGATCTGTTGCCCCTCGATGTTGGTGCAGGTGGACGAGAGAACACCATTTTGGTCGATGGTATTTCCGTGGCACCCGACAGAAAAATTGGCGCGCTTCTCCAGGGGAGTAGAGAGGACGCTGGGAACAGCGGCGATGGTGCAAACGGCCAGGAGGACAAATGAGACGAAGGTGTTCATGCTGGATGTTGGATGGATGAAAATCAGGAAGTGGGCTTCTGTTTTTTTCCAATCTGTGGGAGATCTCTTTTATACCCTGAGGCCTTGTGGAAATGCTATCGTCAATTGGAAGTACCAGTGTTCGGCGGTAGGTTGGTTTCCCCCGCAGAGTCCTGACTGGCTATTTGCCGAGCACACCGCTGCCCGCGAGGTTTAAACATTGCGGTAGCGCCGTCCATTTTCTGGGCTTCCGATGCTGTCCTCCATGATGCACGGGATCCTTGTAAAATCCGACCAATTCGGATTTGCCAATTTCCTGGGCTCAAGCTGAGTCCTCAGGATATAGTCCAATTGAAGCGGCCAAGTGTACCTGACAAAAACCATGATCATCATTAACGTTGGAAGCTGACGATCCTGATGGACAGAGTGGCGCGGCGATGCCTTGACTTACGCTCCTCTCTGCGAAACCAGCTATCAGAATTTGCCACATAACCAAGCACAGAACAAGCGTTTCAACTGGAATGATCCGCACTCGGGAGGCTGCTTTCCTCACTTACCAATCAAGCGTCTGAAATGCCGGTGACGGAAATTTTGGTCTACAAGACAGCGGAGGAAATTTCATGCGGAGGAATTGTGGGATTGCAATGTGAAACGGCGGAACCCAGTCGCGATATTGGTGACCGACGGGACTTGTCCCGTCAAACTTGCATACGATTAACCAAACGTCAGAAAATCTGTACTTGGTTCTAAGCATTTCGAATCAAGAACAGAATTTTCCCAATGTACTTTCTCGACGCTAAAGGTATTGTTTGTCCCAAATGACGAACTTGCTCATCGGATATCTACTTTCAGAATGGCTTTCGCGGTTGCTAGCCCGTGCCCCGAATGCGATAATTGGCAACACAATCAAGGACGCCCCAAAGACCCTTCTTTGTTTGCAGTCGGAGAATCGACGGAGTCTGGAGATGCCGCTACGATAATAATCAAGTTACGATGCTGCTAGCACCGTCTTACCGTCAATTAACCCCCTCAAGACTCCTATCGGCATAATTAGTAATCGGCCATCCACTGGCATCCGACCTTCTTCCCCAAGGAGCACCGTTATATGCGCAGAGCAACCCCGTTTGCGGGGCACTACACCTTCGGGGCCTAACGGTCCACTATTGCTTGTAAACCACAATGGCGGCGGGCATTGACCGAAATGCTGGTCAATAAAGCAGTTAGAGTTCTGACTGGATATGGGCCGAGCACACCGCTGCCCGTGAGGTTCAAACATCGCGGTGGGGCCGTCCATTTTCTGTCATTCCAATGCTGTCCCCCATGATGCGCGAAGTCCTTGTACATCCGACGGCGACCATATTTGCCAATTCCCTTGGCTCCTGAGTCCTCAGGATATGCCCCGATTTAACAGGCCAAGCCTGTCGGACAAAAATCATCATTGGGGACGTTGGAACTTGGGAATCACGATGGACAGAATGGCACAGCGATGCCTGTGCACTCCCCTGCTGCAAAGCCGGCTATAATAATCCGGTACATACAGTACTGTAATGAAAGTTCAGTCAACTGAATGATCCGCACTCGACACGCCGTTTTATCAAGTGTCGGAGATACCGGTCAATTATAGCGTGACTGGACCATGCTGAATACACCGTTGTGAATCAGCGGTGTATTCACGATCGACGGGAATTCTGCCCTCACACATAGCGGAGGAAATTTAATGCCGGGCTGGAATTATGAGATTTACCGTGAAACGGCGGTCCCCCGTCGCGATATTCGTCACCAATGGGACTTGGCCCTCAAACATGCACGCCATTAACCAACTTCTGCATGCAGGCTTGCGGGTTGCCGCCATTAACGCGCATATCATGACCCTACACCGCACGATTCGTCCCAATCCGCCCCGAGTCGCGTTGGATCGCCATACTAAAATCTCATACTGTACCAAGTTGTAGGGGAGCAACGCCCCGAGGACCATGACAGAGGCGTTGCCATTTTTTGAGGCAACAGGCACCACCGTGAGCGTGACGGTTGCCTGAAGAAGTAACCATGAAGTCTTTTTGGTTGCATTATCAAGGGAACCCAAGTTGAATTGAAGGAGTTGTCGTGTGGATAATCTGTTCCACGAAACTACTGGAGTCATTAGAGCCTCTTCAGCAGCTCTGGAGAAAAAAAATCATATTTTTTCCCCGTCTTGTCACGATTTTTCAAGGCAACCAACCTCATCTTGACCGTGACCAGCCGAAAAAAAGGCAACGCAACGGCCCGTTACCGTGACCGTTGCTCCCCTACAACTTGGTACAGTAGAGGATCAAGGAACCTAATACCGAGCTGGTGCTGGCGTGCGTCGTACAATGTGTGGCGAGAAAATTACCGCGATAGGAGGAAGCAAGGAGGCAGGAGGGAGAACGGCACGCGCCGGCCACGTGGGTCTGCATCGCCACCTTGTGCATCTTCCTCTCTCCCGCCATCGCAGCCAGCTCGATCCTTATCCACCCGTGACGCCCTTGGTGTCTATTTGTCTATCCTGCGGGCACCACTGGTAATAACTGAAGCAAGCAATGCATTCAGAATCCCGGGGCTGGTGAACGCTGCCACACGTGTAACTATCGTTCGGATTCGACATCTGCAAGTTACCTGCGTCGTCCGACCTGTATATTCATCTCGGAACCCTCACGTATCGCACGACCGTAATGCCCCGTCCTTTTGGTCGCTTTATCCACCTCAGCTCTTGGAGCTGTCGAGGCTTTGTTTCGATCGCCGCGGCCGCTACATTTTTCAGGTGACTGCTGGTTACGATACGGATTGTAATGTACATCCGCCCACCGGTGAACTCCGTGGCTAACCGTGCCGTCCCAGTACTCCGATATCGTGCTTCAATGTATATATTAATCCCTTGCGTCCGCTGCGCACCGATCACTTTGATTCTTTCAATTCGTCAACTTTCCTTGTCCCTCTCTGTTCTGTTTCTGTGTCTTGTCCTTCTCGCTTGGTTCATTGTTCAATCTCGACCTCTCTAACGTCTTGGAACTCGCGTCTTTCTCCTCTCTCCCGCCAAGGCAGCTGGCTGGAGCTTCGATCCAAACCCGTCAACTCTCGGCATCTGGCTTGCGATACGGATTCTACGCTCTGGACACGTGTGCACCCCACTTTTTACCCCTCGTGGCTGCGGCTTGCGTCCAATGTCCCGCCTTCTGTGATTTGTGATGTTCTCGTTCCCAACTTCAAGCCTCTTGGCCTGACGTTCGGTACCTCACCTCTCTTTAAACTTTCTACGAGTTGCATCGACTCGATTCCTTCTTCGAGTTTACGCGTGGTTGTATATGCGCCACCGTGATCCAGCTCCCTCGAACAGTCGCCGAGCTGGACAACGCTTCACGGAAATCGCACGTCGCTTCGTATCCGCACCTTCAAAAAGAGAAAGGGAAAAATCAAATAAAGGAAACGAAATCAGCGTTGGTGAGGCGTTGGTAAGCTGGGCCGGGATTTCCGTACACTGACAACTTGTTTGAAGGCTGGTGTCGAGGGAGCCGCTTGCTTAACGCTCGAACCAATCAACACGAACCCCTCATTATCTGTCCTGCGCGATTCATAGTGTCTTGCCAAGGCTCTTGAGTTCGATTCAATTCACTTCATCCTTCAACTCTCCGTAAATGAGACGATCTACCTGGTATCGTGTTCGCGCGGTATCGAGAATCTATGCATAGCCTTGCATTGTGTTTATAGCCCATCGGAACTCACTCGCTCCAGACTCTCAATGTCTCACGAAGGCGGTTGTTGGTCGCGGTGTCATCGCCTGACTCTCAGTATATACGCTAGGTCGCCGATCGCGAGTGTTGGTCAACAGCTGCGTCCACCGTTTCTGTGCTGCTGCTCCATCGCCGCAGAACCCTCAGGTGTATCGCACTTTCAAATTTGTCTGTTTATTTTCCTCGTCTAGTGGTCACCGGGCGCTAATTGTGTCGGTGACGGTCAGTCGCGAGTGCTGCGTTCCAGCCGCGCCTGCTGCTGGCTTTTTATTGTGTTCCGCGGGCACGGCCTGGTCGGAGTTCAGCACGTCCCGCTCTCGGCCAGGTCATTCGTGAGCTATTCTCTCTACTGGACAATATGTCCGGGCTCGGGGATCCTAAGCGACGATCGTGATACTCAGCAACACTTCGTGTTTCCACCGACTGTGTACTTTCCCGATTTCCGTGATCCCCTTCTATGTGTTCATCTTCGCCAAATTTTGTCACCGAACTTCATAGCTGGGAGCTCTGCATAGGGATTTTCTGGGCCAATCAGAGTCGCAAATCCTCATATTTCTAACTCCGACGACTTCGGATGTGTCTGAAAGTCACCCTGGGAGCTGTGCACGTTTTATTTCCCGCCTCTCAATTGATATGTTCGTGCCCTCATCTAATAGATATGTCGAATCCGGTCCATGTCTTGGTCTCATTTCTCAAACGTGCGGGCAAGATAGGAATCTATGGCGGCCCGGATTCATTTCCGTTGCGGCTCGCGGACCTTGACCAAAGGATTCAGGTCCGAATGCATTCAACTCTGTTGGTTCTTGCCAACTGTTTCGTCTGTACATTACATTCTCAAAGCCGTTTCAGCAGTTTTCCCCGATGTCCCAAAAGCTATAAAGACCAGGATGCGCACTGGCAATCCTCATCCCCGCCATGAAACTCCACACCCTCGTCACATTCATCTCGCTGGGACTGGGTGTCTCCGCAACTGGCATCCATGATTCTCGTTCCCCACATGCAAAGAGGGCGAAGACCTCTATATTATTCAGTAATTTCTGCTCCCGTTTACGTTCGATTTGTTCGCAGACTCAACGAGATTGAACAGATCCCCCTGGGTTTCCTCCGCTGCCCAGCCCCAGGGAGGTGGCGCACACCAAGTCAGTCTCCACAAGTTTGAACCTGGACGATGTCCAAGGTGACATACTGTGGGTCTCCGTTCCGACCCTCCATCCATGTGCTGGGCTGATTGACCGTTTTCAGGATTGGGATGCGCAAGCCCGTCGAGCTGTTCTTTTTCTTTAGCATCTCCAATACGAAGGCCTTCAAGGCGGAGCTAAAGCGCGACATCCTGCCACTTATTACAACCACAACGAGATCTTCAACAATGAAACCGCTGCCCCTTCGACCTTGGTGAACATCGCTTCTCGCAGACCGGGCTTTTTGCACTGAACCTCACCGGAGACGCTTCCAACCTCAATGATCCTGCATTTGCAGCTGGCCAGGTCAACGATGTCAAGAATCTCAGCGACCCGGGAGCGACGAATTGGGTCCCGCAATTCGTCGGCACGAGTATCTACGATGTTATTCTGTTTGGGTCCGACACGGAGAAGAGCATCAATCGCACGCTGGCCAGCCTGCAATCCAAGTTGGGAAATACCATCGTAGAAAAATACTCACTTCGCGGCGCGATGCGCCCGCCCCCAAACAAAGGCCACGAGCGTGAGTCTGTCTACTCGGACAACTTCCTTCATCGCATGAACCATAAATGTTGCAGACTTCGGCTTCCTGGACGGGATATCGAACCCTACATCGACGGATTCACCGCGAAACCAGGGCAAGCGGTGGTCCCCGCCAGTGAGATTCTCGTTGGGCAGCCTGATGACACCAGTGTCACTCGTCCGGCTTGGGCCAGGGATGGCTCGTTCCTCGTGTTCCGCCAGCTCAAGCAGCTCGTTCCCGAGTTCAACAAGTTCCTGACAGACAATCCCCATATAGTTCGCACAGGCATCCCGTATGGACCTGAAGGTCAGTTTTCTATTTGAGTATGTACAAAAGCTTCGAGCAATACTTGCCATTTAATAGTCACCTCGAGTGAGGCCTCCTCAAATACGACGCAGATTGAACGTGGCCTGGCTTTCGGTGGGCTTTATTCAGCCTTTGAGTATATATGACTTATCGATCTACGCCAGTGGCATACCAGTCCAACATCAAGAATGGTTTCCAATTCCTTCAGAAGACCTGGGCAAATAATCAGGGGTACGGTACTCTTTGCCTCATATATCTTATCAAATTGTCCTCATTGCCATGTGCGATAGCTTCCGGCAGCCCGGTGTCGGCTTTGACCCTATCATCGGTACCGATTCCTGGCATTAAATCTTTGAACTGCTCTCATGGCGTGTCGTTGCAGGGGTTAATGGAAGTGCTCAACGTCCCGTGAATGGCCTTGATCCCACGGACCCTGCGCGCAACTTCACGCTCAGCACTGGTGAGCCCATTTCCCCCAAATGCTCGTGCCAAGATCTTGCTCAGTATCACGTCTCGAGGGGCGGGGAGTACTTCTTCTCACCGTCGTTGTCGGCCATTGCCAACACACTTTCTGTTTGAGAAATAGACCTGATACTATATCTTGCAGCAATCACTTTCAATTATTTATACTCTCCCCGTAATTCCACTTGTACGGAAACGTCATCCATCAAGTTTCTTCATCTGTGTCTTTGATCTGTTGTTTGAAAGTCCGAAGTTTCTTCTTCTTTCCCTCGCAAATATTCATGTTGACCACCGATCGATCGAAGCCCTTTCTTTGTCGAAACTGAGCAATAAATTCTGATTGATAGCCTGTCCTCGCGAAGAAAAAAATTATATGAGAGGGCTGTGGAAGTTCTTGGTCTCAGTCAGCTCGAATAGAACACAAAGCACAGTATCCATGATAGACTCGTTTGAGTATTTTCCTCCGCCCAATGGAGGAACTCTGGAAGATGCGGTTCAACTCAAAAGACTGTCTCCAGATATCTGCGGTGATGGTTTTGACAGTTACCGCGGGAATACGGCAGGTAAAAAAAGGGAAGGAAAATTGGTTTGTATCTCAGGTTTCGAGCCGCCACCGTGCCATGTTCAAAAATGGAGAGCAAAATTGTTGAACTTGATTCTGTTCAGCTACTAAAAGCCCTAATCTACGAGCGTTCAACAATTACACTGGTTGGTAAATTTGTGTATAATGTCCTCGAAGTGTTCTATAGATTACCCGTGCATCGAAGTAGACGTCGAGCCTATCTTTGTAATCCCGGAATGAGGCGCCACATTCCGGGACTATGCAGATAGGCGGAGTGTGAAAGATGCGATTAAGTAGGCGCGCCGTCCGAAAGCATTGGGCAATGAAAAGGACCACAATGTCTTCAGTTTCAAGGCACCCGACAACTGTGGCAACTAACGCGGGAGTAAAAATCCACCTAGCTTCGTTAGTCTACGGATAGTCTTCAGCGAGGGGAACAAAGCTGCGGTACATCTCAGTTTCGAATAATCCCTGCAATAGATGGTCAGTGAAAGTTGTCGTAAACATTTTGATTGCCCTCACCGAGTTGAAGGGAAGAGGAAGACATTTGCTTGTGATTGAGCTCTTGTGACTGGCGACTTTGTAGCTGTCTCCGGTCACGGTGCGGTCAAGATTGCCGTTGTGTTCATTGCGCGAATACAAGCCCTAGTAAGGGGCATGTGTGTTAGATAGTATGCACCTAGCGTTTGAAAATTGAGAAGGAGAATAGCGGTACGGCTTAATTTCCCCGCAGTGCCCCTCTTGTTGTTCCTGCTCTCGAGGAATGTGGCAATAGTGGGAGATGACATGGCGGGAGAATGTTTGTTGCAACTTGAGCGGACTGCCGGTTGTTTAGAGAATTGGCGACCTGGGATTGGATTGAGCCCAAATTTGCGATAGGGTGTCACCTCATCCTCCATTTAACCGGTTAGTGAAGGTGAAAAATGAAGGGAAAGTAAGCACGGAAGGATAGTTGAGGCAGAATAAAACAAACCGTGTCTTGTGTTGGACAAGGGTTAACTCACAATGATTGAAACTCTAATCACAGAAAATGCAGGCGGCACTCAATCGAGGCAGTCTGAGCGGCGGAATCTAACAGACACGTGCAAAGCCTGTCGGGAAATCGGTGCTAGGGAAGAAGAAATAAAATAGCACCTGACTAGGGCAAAAATGCGTTCCCTGATCCGGCGCAAACCATCAAGTACCGCGAGCGCGAGACGAAATTTCTTTTATAGGCACCAGAAAAATGGTTGACGACAGGTTAGGATGTAGTACGGGATGACAAAGAAACAGCTGTCAAATTTTGAGTATATGGGTGAATGCACTGTGACTGACCTGGAAGTGGATTTCGACGTGCAGGGAAAGGGACATTCTAGTGCTGGAAAGAGTGTCTGGGATGCCACGAGGGTGTACTTTGAAATTGTTCGCCGTTTGCCGTGGACACGGTAAAGGAGGGCGTGGCTGCCCAAGAGACGATGAATCAAAAGCAATGACTGGCCTGGAATAATTGAGACAGGATGATACGAATACGGCATGTAGGGTAACGAAAGTATTTCGGTTAGGTGCTGTGACTCCGATGAGGTGAAAGAAATAGGAAACGTACCTTCCGGCTGTGTGGTGTGAATCTTTCATACGGTGGCCGAGATGCGCGCAAGCAAGGACGGAGAGGAAAGAAAAATAAGGATGACAGGTAAAATAGCGCGGGCGAAGTAGCTGAAGGGCGACAATCTGGACGTATTATGGAAAGAGGAGTGACATACGGCGGATGGACTGAAATGTTTCCGTCGGCCGATGAAGCCGTCCATCGGCCCATTGCCCTTGAGGGCTATTTCCCCTTAGTCGCCACGAAACCGGAAGCGGAACATTGGATTAAAGGTGATATACAAGTGGACAAGGTATCTAGGAAGGCGTAGATAAGGCTCAATAAGTATTACACAAATATGAGGAAGAGTAGAGTACGGGAATCGTCCAAGTAACCCTAGGATCGGGGGTCCATCAGTGGATGCCACGCCTGAGGATGGCGTGCAAGCGGGGGCCTGCGGCGGGTTAGGAGGTTACGTCGGCGCGAGGAGGTGACGGAGAGGATGTGGGCGACGAGGGATGCCGACGTCGACGCGGCTCGTGTGGTCGACGATGCGCATCGTGCCTTGTGTGTGCGTAGGCATGGTGTGGAGGGTGTGGGCGTAGCGGAGGGCGGGAATGCTATAGCGGGTAGGGCAGCAACTTGGACGTCGCTGCAGTTGCGTAGCACGTCGAGCGCGCGACTATCGACATCATAGTCCCTCACACGGATGGTGGAGAGGGCGTGATAGTCACACGGCAGGGCGCGGGTAGCACTGCGATGGTGGAGTGGCTTCGCTGGTGCGGCGAGCGGCGCTAGTGGTCGGGGGGATGTCGTATGCGACGTGTGAGGGAGGGGGGACCGGGCAGGCAGTGGGAGATGAGAGAGGGTGGAGTGGGTCGTCGTTGTGGTGTGAGCGTGGTGGCGACGTGGTCACATCGTGTGACGTGGCGTTGGCAACCGAGAGGGTGGCGCCACACCGGCGCAAACAAACGCGTCGCGTGCGCGGCGGCGGCGGCGGGACGCATAGGGGCGGGCGGGAACGGTGGGGAGGCGGGTGTTAGAGGCGCTGAGTAGGAGGGGCGGGCGGGCCAAGTGCGCGGGTTGGATAAGTGAGGTGGGCCGAGTGGATCGTAGACCGGTGACCGTCTGTCTATGAAAGTGTCGATAGACAGACCGCCTGTCTATCGACAAGCTTTGCTTTCATAGACAGGCTGGATTCGAGCCTAAGTGGATCGGAGCGGTGGCCCGCCGGTGGGTTGGCAGCAAGTTGGCAGGACGACATAAGTAGGGGGGAAACGTAGGGGCGGCGGGTGTGTAGGTTGCAGAGTAGGAGGTGGGAGAGGGAGAGATTGCGAGCCATATACCCGGGAACAGGTGATTTTTGGGGGTCTAAGTAGGGAGATTTTGGTGGCCAGACCACTTAGATGAGAAACGTGCCCGATAAGGAAATTGCTATAGCGGGGGAACGGGGGGGTGGCACGTCCCAAAACTTGCACATTCTCTTGTCCCTTTTGCATTCTCTACTTGCTGCCAAAAAAATCTCACCCACTTACCTTCAGAAAATGGCTACTTAGATGCAGTAGCAATGTTAAACTTTTTTTTTTGGTTGGAATAACGCTAGGCTACACGAGGCACCCCAATTTGACGCCGCTGCTATATCATAGCTGAATCCCGGTGCCCCTCTGCCGCAAAAGCTGGATGCAATCCCCAGGACTGGGCTGCCCCGATTTAAGTAACGTCAGCGCAGAATGCTGGCTTTAACTGAAGAATTGGCGATGAGAAAAAGAAATAATGTTTCAAGTTTAGGAATCCCAAAAAAAAGTGGACTTTCCTTGTGCTACTAGAATTGCTGAGCTGTGGGTAGGGCTGTGCGCTCGCAGAATTTAGTAAAGGATCTCCAGTCGAATGGGTAAGACGTGGACATGGATTAACGAAACTGCGCGCTGGACGGACAAAGTGAAAGTGGTGTCAGCTGCCAGCATGCCGTAGCGGTCGCCTGTCTCATCCAGGTTCCTCGGCGCTACGGTAACTTGAATCGAATCAAATTTATCATTCAAAATCAACCTCTATCTTCGGGCCTACGCTACGCCGAAGTCGCACTGTTCATTCGAAGTGTCAAGGTTTGATTGGATGTGTATTGAAACGCCTTCGTTTGGCACTGGAATGGTTTGGAAAGTAACGATAGGAATGGCTGCGCTTTTGTGGTATTGTGTATTCGCCAGACGTCAACCATCTTGCTCGTAGCTAGTTATTTTGATTCTTCGAGAAGATAAGCCACTGAACAATGTATGCCCCGGAGAGTCTAGTCACGGAGCAGGCGCGTAATTGATCCTTTGTTAACGGGCCACGGCACTGCTCTTCCCATCGGGTACAAAGCTGACGGCATATCGAACCGACGTGCCTTAGCGCCATGTCTGCAGGACACCCAGGATGTCAGTTTCATTTGTGACGGTGTAACCTCTCCCCAGAATCTTTTTCTTTGTTTGATTTTTTTCAATCGCAGGCAAACCCCCTGAACTCCAAAAGGAGATCCTTCGTGATACTCCGCTTATTTGCTGTACTTCAGCTCTGAGCTATTTGTTTGATGTGCGCGAAACACCAGCAAGGGAAGCGATAAATAAAAAAGATACGTTGCATTCAAAAAAGATGAGTGGTGAGTGCGTGAAAAGAATGAGGCAGCTTGGTAAGAAGGAGGTAGGGGCAGTACCAACTGCGCTTTGTGATCCTTCTACCAACTGTCCACGTGCTAATCAGGCTTTCTACTCTATATCTTCCTTCTTCTGTCCCTGATCAGATGCGGAGAAGGAGGACTGACAACAGATACTTTTCTTGACTCGCAAGGAAAGTGAAGGAAGGAACGTGGACCCGCGCACACGTATCGCGGTGTAAAAGTGTGGCTGTAGCGAGTACACTTTGGGTGCAGGGGGGTTCGCCTGGGTCGACTGGAGAAAATCAACGAAAAAATACATTAGTTGAACGTTACACAGTCACACAAAGGTAGGTAGGTAGGTAGGTCAAAGAAACTGACATGCCGGATGAACTACAGCAGAGATGTCGTGAAAGCATGTCAGTTCGACATGCCGTCACCTTTGCGCCCAGTGTCTACTGGTATGTCAAGTATCTAAGACGAGTTGATGTGGTACCTTGTTGATTATATTGAAATTAGCATCTGTCATTCCGGCCCTCAGTGGAAGCGCCAATCTTCCAAACAGTTTCCGGAAGGGTGAATCGACTTGGAATCGACTGCTGTGCGTCCGCTACTTATATAAGATCCGACACTCAATTACCGCAACTTGCCTTTCATTGATCCCAGTACCCAGCTCTAATACTTACTACGCCGCTCGTTTCCCTCCCTTGCCATCAGTAGCCACGAGAGGTCTGAATACCGCCCTGACGCGATGTCAAGTACAGGTCCTCCTTCGAGTACATGGAACGGGGAAGGTACGATAACATCCGTTTTCATCATCCGATTCCATTCCAATTCATCTCACACA
This sequence comes from Mycena leptocephala, assembly GCA_029378395.1. Taxonomy (NCBI): domain Eukaryota; kingdom Fungi; phylum Basidiomycota; class Agaricomycetes; order Agaricales; family Mycenaceae; genus Mycena; species Mycena leptocephala. Next base: position 43,064 of record JARJLF010000240.1, read on the forward strand.
GAGGCCGGCGAGCTGCAGAAGGGGAAATCTTTGTCACCCGCTCGACGACTCATTCCGCGCATTATTATTGCAAGCTTCTTTCTTGTGATCCTCGCTGCAGTCATTGTCACCGGCGTACTCTTCAACAAATCGGTCAAGAAGACTGAAGAGAGGCATTAGTACCGTTCAAAGTTGTCCTACTTGTCTCCTACTCGGCTTCCTACTCGGTTTCCTACTTGTCTTCCTGAACCGAGTAGGAACACAAGTAGGAAGGGTAAGTAGGATCCTTTTTGTAAAAAGGAGCCTCAGAGCTCCTTTTGACAAAAAGGATCCTACTCGTTCATCCTGCTCGTGCTCCTACTCGGCCATCAAATTCAAAGTCCGAAGCGGACTTTGAATTCCTTTGTCTTCGCTTTCTTCCTCCACATTCGTTCTCCTCGTTACCTACCAACCCACCTGTCCGTCGAATACCCACCATAGAGCGCTTATGGGCAGGTCCCCACAGAAGAAGAGCCGTAGCCACACCGCACCGGCCAAAAGTCGCCGAGGAAAAGGTGGTGCCACTCGCAATGGTGGCGGTGGTTCGCCGCCCCGAGAGAAAGCAGCGTCCAAACGCAAAGTCAAAGCTCCTAAAAAGGCCGATGAAGTCGAAGAGAAAGAGAACGACGGAGGTGATTCGGGCGCAGCTCGTGTCTTCTGGGACAAAGATGCTACTCGTACTGAGCGCCTTCTCGACTGGCTCACCGTAAACGTCGACGACCGTCTAAAGCTCTTCTCAGACTCTACCCAGGATGCTAATGAGCAGGGTAGAAAGAAGCAGACCGGAAAAACCACGAAGATGGCTTACTACCTCAAGATGGCTGATGCCGTCTTCTCCGTCGATGCTAGTGATACCGTGCGCGCGGACTACGTGGAGAACCCTAACCGCTACGCTCGCTCTGTCGAAAACTATCTGGGAAGGTGCGTCGTCGATTTATTGTTGGTTGCCTTTCGCGTGACAATCTCGAACACAGGCTTCGGAAACGTTACCGAGACATTAACAATGAGCTCGGACAGACCGGAGCAGGCCTCAAACCGGAGGATGTGACCCCAGAGAGTGAGATCGCAAATAAGATAGGTGAATTGAACATCTTCCTCGTATGGAATCATTAGAACTAACGGCTGCATAGCGAAAATCAAGGTTGACTTCCCGTACTGGGAACAGTTGCATGGGTTCTGGCGCACCCTTCCCAATTTCAATCCTTACACCGTCTCGTCGGAGCCTGGTCAAGACATCGCCGACCAGGCGCTTGCTTTGATTACCAGGGACAAAGCTATGGCGTCCCCACCGGACGAGGTCATTCAAGACTCGGAGCAGGTGCGTTGAACCATTCACGCTGCAGATGCAAGATTTTTGAACATAATTCAGGATCTTTTTAACTTTGCGGGGCTTGAACGTACCCCGGATCGTATCTCTGAGTCCGGGTCTGAACCTATCCCGGACTGGTCGCCCACCCCGACCAAGACTAAACCCATCGAGATCGACGATGACGACGATGATACCTCCCCACCCAAATTCCAGCTAAGGCCTCCGAAGAAACCAGCCGCTCTCCAGAACTCATCGAAGGGTAACAGCGGGTCCACTTCATCCGCATCTTCCTCTTCGTCCACAGTCAAACCTCGCGCCAAAAAACGTTCGCGTGCCGATGCGTTTGCCGAGGAAACCGAGAAGCAGAACCAAATCCTTCAACAGCTCGGGAAGGAGAAACACGATCGTCGTATGGCGGAACTTGCAGTTAAACGGCAAAAGCTAGAAGTCGACCTTCAACGCGATACCCTTGCCGCAGAGGAGCGCCGTCTCGCCGCTGACGAACGCCGTCGAGAGGCCGATCACAAACGCGAGCGCGAACGAGAGCAGCACCAGCTTATGATGATGCGTATGCAATTTACGATGCGGGGAAACAACGCGATGGGCGCCAATGACGGATTTTTTGGTGGCGAGATGAACTTCAACCGCTTTGGCGATGGAATGGGAGGTGGTCTCGGTTACTTCGATGGCGCGGGGCCATCTGTTTGAAATTCGTTAGCGGTTTTGTCAAGCCGCATCCACTCTTTATTTCACTCACCTACGTATCGCGCAGTGCTAATTCCAAGTCCTACTACAATTAACTAGATTATACCCAGTTCTGATTAGCTATTCAATTTATCATACATTCGTTCGCTACCAAAATTTTCTGGTCAATTAATCCCTACGTACTAAATTCATATGTGGACTGTCAAACAACGCGTTCATAACCTTTTGCCTGAATCTCTGACCCACCGATGTGTGGCGACGACGTGCTCGTCTCAAGTCCGCATCCGGACCAACCTCTTCGCCGTCGCTCTCGGTGTCCATTGCTTCGGCGCGTGGTCGAGTTTCGCGCCCAAGAGCATACAATTCTTCACGCCATTCTTCATCAATCCCATGTCCTTCCTCCAGGCGGATAATTAAATTGTGAAGTATAATGCACGTACGGAGCCACATGAGTGCCCACATATGTTGCTTTTGTGAGAAAATCTGGATTCGAAGTTCTTTGAGGGATTGGAATCGACCCTTCAAAACCCCGATCGTATGTTCGATCCTGATTCGAATCTGGGATTGAAGATATTTAGCATCCTGGCTGAAATACGGCGATAAAAATCGCACTTTTGAAAGATAGTAATTGAAGGTTCGTTGATCTGGTGTGAGGTCTCCTCGAACCGGTTTCTTGAATGGTGCGACACACCACTGCTCAACAGGGTATGCAGAGTCTGCCCATAACCATTCACTCGCCGCAAAAACAGTTTCATGGTTCTTGTAGGTACGCGTGCTTCGAAACGCCAATGAGTCGTGTACACTCCCAGTATGTCCAATACCGTAGTCCACAATTATCAAGTTATTCGGCAACGCTAATATCTGGCAATCAGGTCAGAATAAATCGCATAAAAATTAGGTAAATATACCTGTCCATCCAGCGAGTAGTCCTTATTTTTGTCAAACCATGCATCTCCGTGAAGCCCCGGTCGTTCAAACAGCGGGAATTTGGTCCCATCGGCCATCATCCATCCATCCCTCCATTCGGGACAGGTTTCTTGCTCAACCCATGCCTTGGTGGTTTCTTTCTCATCGGAGGTGGGGTAACGGATGGCGTAATCGTGAAGCGATAAAAATGCGACCATGACACGGTTCGTGCAATTAACCACTGTACCTACAGCAACTCCAGCCCATTCGGCAGTTTCCTCTGGTGACGCCCCATTCCCATAATGGCCTGCACGATACAGATAGATGGCGAGCTGTATCTGTACTGGGAATTGGGCGTTCTGGGAATTGCTGTGGAAAATACTGTGGTCTTTGATTAATTCGTGGAGTCCGTCAAAAATCTCGGGGTCGACACGGAGTTTTTTCCGGAAATTTGGGTGGTTAAGTTCCCGCCACTCGTCCAGAAGATGCAGCTGAGAAGCCTTTGGTATACGTGGCATAGGATCGAAGACCCGCGTCGTCTCGATCTCCGCCATGAGATCGAGTATCATTTGTTCTCGCGTGGCAAAGTAGTTGTCCTCCAAGTCAGAGAACGATGCAGATGCATCTGAGTCTGGCTCGGAGTCGGAATTGTCCTCGCTGCTTTCACCGGAGACACTTGAGAGCGACATCGCATCAGCGTCAGAGTCGAGATCATCTAGAAGGCGGGCCACTGTATGATTAAAGCGTGCTCGCTTGGCATTTCGGTACTGGTCATCAAGATCATCGAGTAATTTTGTACGCTTGGACCGTGTCCGACGCAAGGAACCATCCATAGCACCAGAGGAAGCGGAAGGATGCCCGAGGATGACGTGTACACGCCAGCCAGCGGAGTTTCAAACGGCAAAGGCTCTGCCGAGACCTGCCGAAATGTGCTTACAATCTCCTACTACCTTCCTACTCGTAAAATACCGAAGCTAGGGTTTCAAAGTTGGTCCTACTTGCTTTCCTACTCGTTCTCCTACTTGTCTCCTTCTTGCAGTTTTGGCGGTAAAATGGCGAGTAGGAGCCGAGTAGGAAAACGAGTAGGAGCCCGAGCAGGGCCAACTTTGAACGGTACTATTCTCTGACAGGCTGTACGTCTTTCAAGTTTCTCTGCATATTACTGCCCAATTTACACCCCCGCTTCCTTTAACAGTAGACCTTCCACCTAATGCGCCGATTCCAGACTCGAATTCTCCAGCAGTTGGTATTACGATGAAGATGAAGAATTTCGATCCTGGTTCTTCGATTATCTCTTTTGACATGCAAGCATTTTTCGGATTCGTGGACTCGGATGATACACACGCCATTCCAGGTACAGTATTGCATCGATTTTGTTCTTGATCTAACGCGTAACTGTACAGTCTGTGTCTATGCAGTGGATCCGGAAGGATTGAATACACCTCTAGTTCTCCCCCTGAACTATCAAGATAAGAGTGGTGTAAATTCGATTTCGTCTAACACGACTGCTGTGAGATAAATCTCATTACCTATGCAAGACCTACTCACAAAAACTCTACTTTAGGACGGCTCGATCTCTCACTTTCCTTTCGACGTCTACTCCGGAACTCTTGTCATCAGCGCTTGGGTCTTAAACAATGCCACTAACAGCTCAGAAATTGCTTGCAATACTGCATTCGACATCACAAACAATATCAGTACCACATCTCTTCCGCTGTATTTCCAGATCGGACAAGATTTAGACGATTTTTCTGCCCATACAGCCCTTCAGCAACTATCGAAAAATGATGAACTTGAGGGCTACGGTGATGTATCTGTCTCCATTACAATATCGAGAAGAGAGGTCGTTCGTTTCTTTGCAGTCTTAATGTTTATTGGTGCGTTTTCTACTTTCAACTTCACCCAAGACAGTATCCCATACATGCCTTAGCCACATGGCTCCTGACCATCGGTGTCCTATTGGCGACCGCTCTAGTTCTCATCCATGGCGGCGAGTCAAGATTTGATATTATTGCGTCATGCACCGGGCTCTTGTTTGCTCTCCCTGGCCTTCGAAGTGCAACGCCGGGCATCCCAACTACACCGACGGTGAGCGATGGTGAGTGCAGACTCGTGTATCTTGATACCGGCTCGCTGACATTGGTGTTACGTAGCGGTTGGATACTTCTGGAACATTGCTTTGCTTGCCTTGAGGTTTGCGATATTTTTGTGAGGATCCGTCTGGAGATTTATTGAAACTCCAAACAGCACCTTTGTCTTGATGTGTCATGCTATTTGGCACATGAAGGTGAAGCTCTCGTTTATAGTCCGAAAAATAATCTTTCTAACATCATCACTGTCTCAGCATGGGGAACCAGAAGAAGACGGAGTTCCTAAAAGAAAAAGTCTCAAGGACGAGTGAAAGTTGTAGCTATTGAGGATCAAGCTATCAGCATCGAACATTGCTTGCACGTTTGTTATATTTCCTACTCGGCTTTTACATCCTGATCAAGTTTGAAAGGGCTATATACATACAACAACTATATATTTGTATCTCAGTTTGCTTCAGATACCTTAACTTCGTCTAATCAATAGGTTCATACTGAGACCTTTGTCCAATCTACATATATTCTGCTGCTTAAGACGTGCCCCAGCATCGATCGAAATATTCCTTTAGAACGTAGCGCAAGTCCGCGAAGGGAAATGTCTTGGGATCCACTGCTTTCGACTTCTCGGAATTGAGGGTATACAATTTGTACGTAATAAATTGCTCTACGCGCCGCCCATAGGAAGCGTTGGGAAAGTTGAAGCAGTATTGATGAATACCTCAAAGGATCCGTGCTCTCAATCAACATCGTGGACGACACCTTGGCGATATACAGTGTGTGCACTCAATTTAATTCCACTGGCCAGGCATTGTGTACTGCGGGGTTGTCAATCCTTGGTCAGACGGTATTTCTTTGCGGGTTCGGCCGCTGGGATCCAAACGCGAAATGCCGGTTCAATTGCAAGTTCTGGGTACATCATATCCCTACACCACATCTGATTTACCAAGCTTGTAACGGCCTTCTTTGAATAACGAGCAATTAAACCGAGCTGGTGGAAGAGAAACATTTTGCTATTCGAGAGTTCCACTCGAAACTTAAAGCACGGCTCGCCAGACTCCTCTGTTATACATCGTTGCGCCTCGTAATGCCAACAAGACGAGACAAAATCAGAAAAACGACAAAAATAGCACCTACCAGTGGTATTCAGTCGCGGGGAGTCGAACCCCGGACTGCCTGTGAAAGCAGTGAGAAGTAGGAACAGCCTCTTTCCCTATATATCTTTGGCTGGATTCAGAGCTCTGAATCCCGGATGTGGCTGTGCTCTAGCGTCTTCTGAATTCCTAACCAGTGGCTGTGCTTTTTGGCCTTCCGAGACGACCAGGTGGGAAAAAAAGTGTCAGAAAATTTTCGAAAAAGTTCAGGGAGGTAGATATGTTTGCGATTGCCTTTTGTATAGAAAATCTTTTGATGGCATCACTTCCTAGAGCGGAAAACGCAAAACATGCGACCGGAGCCACTGATTGGAAAGTTCGGAAGACGCTAGACCACAGCCACATCCGCGATTCAGAGCTCTGAATCCAGCCATAGATATATAGGTATGCGCAAGTGTTTTGAGATGATTCCGAGGACTCACCTTGATATATCTACTGCAGGAACATCTTCCTATCGGTGCTACCCTTGTCCCAATCATTATCGCCTCCGATAAAACCCAGTTGACTCACTTCAGCGGCGACAAGCAGGCCTGGCCGGTGTACCTTACCATCGGAAATATCGACAAAGAGAGTCGCCGCAGGCCCTCTTCACGGGCAACAGTACTCTTGGGCTACATTCCAGTCGCAAAGCTCGAGATCTTCAAAAAGAAAAACCGATCGGGTGTTGGGTACCAGCGCTTCCATGATTGTATGCACGCAATGCTGCAGTCGTTGAAGGCCGCCAGAAGAGATGGCGTGACGATGGATTGCGCCGATGGCTTCGTGAGGAAGGCGTACCTCATTATCGCCGCCTACATAGCCGACTATCCGGAGCAATGCCTCGTGTGTTGCTGTGGGGAAAGTTCGTGCCCGGGCTGCCTCTGTGAGCCCAATTGCCGTGGACATACCATTCACCCATTCAAAGTGGCGGTGCCCTGCCGAAACTCTTCAGCTTTTGGCAGATCAGTCGAACGGCGAATATCCAGTTGAATTGATGGACCAACATCTGCACGCCATCAATCCTTTCTGGTCCGATTTACCTCATTGCGACATGTTTCGATCTATGACACCCGATTTACTACACGAACTTCACAACGGTGTCTTCGGTGGCCATATCGTGAAATGGGCAACTAAAGCCGAGTCCGGAGGGGAAGGGGAAGTCGACCGCCGATTCCGCGCAATGGCACCCCATCCCAGTCTCCGTCACTTCAAAAAAGGGATTTCCCTCACAACCCAATGGACGGGTGTAGAGCGTAAAAATATGGAAAAAGTATTTCTTGGTATCCTTGCCGGAGCTACAGACCCTCGAGTTCAGCTTGCCGTCTGGGGAGTATTGGATTTTATTTACTATGCCCATTTCGAGACCCACTGCGACGAATCCTTGCTCCAGTTGGAAGCCGCCTGGCTTGCCCTCCATGCCAACAAAGATGTTTTCGTCGAACTCGGCATTCGCGAGCACTTCAATATCAGCAAACTTCATAAACTTAAACATTATGTCGACTCTATTCGCTCCAGGGGTACCGCTGACGGTTTTAATACTGAAGGCACCAAGCGCCTTCACATAGATCTAGCAAAGCTCGCATACAATGCTAGCAACAAAAAGGCGTACACTCGGCAAATGACTGTGTGGCTACGTTGCCAAGAATCTGTTCACAAGTTCGGCAGTTATCTACAGTGGGCTGTACCCGGGTATCTGGCCCCAATTACTTCTGCGGACAGCTCCGACGACGAGGATGAAGATGTAGAGGATGCTCTTGGCCAGGATCTCCCCGAGGACTCGGACGACGAGGGCGAGCTTGAGGAGGTCGCCGCCTCCAAGGAGTCTTCCAAGTCGACCTACATTGTAGCGAAGAAACCTGGCTTCCCGAACTTGACTGCTAAAGCTATCACAACTAATTTCAAGGCACCCGACTTTCTTGGCAATCTCGCCGACTTCCTTCACTCAAAATCGATCATTCCACGCCTAGTACCCGCCGACAACTCCACATTCCCTGTATATAAAAAGCTCCAGTTTACACTTCCCGCAATTGCCGAGGTCGGGTCCGGTGATACACGCGACACGATCCGTGCTGTCAAAGGACAACCCTTGCGGGTGTTAAACCAGAGAAGGCTGGTCAATTCGACACCGTTCTCGCGCGTCTACGGCCCAAGCAGGCGGATGAAAGCACAACTGGTGGTGATTTTTTTTCCTTATTGTCTCAACGGGCTTACACTGAAATACATTTTCAGGACTTTGTGTCGCGTGTGTTCGTGTCATCTTCCGCATCCCCCCGGATCTTGGGGAATTCCCAGAACCAGTCACCTATGTTGACTGGTTTAACCCCCTGCAGCCGCCAGTGGCTGGGCTCGGAATGCATCAAGTGTCTCTTTCCTCGCGAAATCTCCGCCAGAGGTCATCTATTATCGCCATTTGTGACATCGTACGTTCCTATCATTTACTTCCGGTTTGCGGCCGCACAGTAGATCCCGGATGGACACCAGAAAATGTCTAGGATCTATGCAAATCCTTTTATCTTAATCCTTACCTACGTCACCATGATTTCTATCTGTTCCGTTATCTCATTGCTATTGACGCTTCAAGAAAGGCCGCAGCTGAACGTAGAGTTCGAATGAGGACTCTGAGTCGCGCTGGTCGTTGATTTCTCTATCTTTTTTATATCAGTAATAGCTCTTGTCGTCAAGTATTATCAGCGACTGCCTATCCAGCCAAACTAGGTAACCGGCCATTTGCGTAATATAAGCCAGTCCTGGGTATAATGCTCAAATTTGGTGATTTTGGGTTGGACTATGACCTATGGGGACCTCGTATGTCAAATCTGAAGGGAAGAGAAGAAGGTAATCAAACGTTGCGGGAGTTTCGGACAAGATACCGGAACGTGGGAGCATCATTTCTTATATCCGAGCGCGTCTTTTCGTTATTGCTCCCCCAACTCCTGGCCAATTCACAAGTGCGGGGATCCGTTTTCATCCCATGGTTCGGGGAAATGAATCAGGGCCAAATTTTTTGCGGAAAACATCCCGGTCGCTTCCGTGATTCCCCAAACAGACCTTGACCCGATTTGGAGTGGCACAAACCGGCCACCTCTATAGCGGACCAACCATGTTCGCTGGGGCCCTGGAATTTGACTCGGTCATTCAAGATACCTCATAATGTACTCTACCACATTGATTGGGTTTTTCAATGTTAGACTTCCCACTCACGGCGCGGTAACATTTAAAACCACCCAGTTTAACTGACGCAGGCAGATGGACTTTTTTCGTGGGGTGCTTGGGATGAAGAGATCCTCATTTGCTAATAGTTACGTCCTACCACATCCCCTCAAGACATAGGAATCTTGATTTGGGACCCAAATGCCCTATGTCCTTGGCAGGGCACACCATTTGTTCCGCACTCGATCCCGGCCACTCTCTCTGGCAGGCAACGCAAGTAGTCGTGGTCCCCATATGTCTTATATTTGCAGTTTGCGGGCCTTGAATAATGTATTTCAATCAAATGAATGGTTTGGGATGCACTGGGATGAATAGAGCGAGTGCCAACGAATCATTTAGTCGGGTGGCCGGTTAGGCCGTTTTTGCCATTTTGGGCATCCTCCCGCGAAAGAATTCGGCAAGCCATGAAATGGACACATAAATTCGCAAAACAAATATTAACTCACTCGCAGGATGTATGCCCTCGATTAAGACCCTATATACTTGTCTCAGTCCAACTATGTGTATGGGCGCGTGGCGATAAATGCTAAGGTGGCCGAGATGCCAGTCTCTGATAGTAAATCTGCTTGTCTTGACGCACTCACCGCTTCCCTCCAAAAAAAGCACTTCCTGTACGCTGTATTTCTCGAAATATTTCTGAAAGATGGGGGCTTTCAGCATGCCAAAATTTAGCAGGTAGTAAATTGGGGAACCCCACCTGGCTTTCTGTACATTGAGGATAATTGAGCTCAGGCCTAAGATGTTCGGCTTTAATGATGCAAGAACTTCTGCAATAATTACAGTGTCAAAACCCGGATGCGAAAAAAATAAACCTGACCTAGTATTGTACAGGCATAAGGGCGAATTTCATCATAGGACCGGATATGGAGGGAGCTCAGACCCTGAAATTTATGCACAAATATTTTCAGAATTTTTGGGAGCCCTGTTGTGTCGCATGACCCCATCACTTATTTGGCTGTTTTTGGGGGTTTGACCCAGATGCGAAAATTCCGATCAGAAATGCTCTTTCACTCACTATCTCTGTCTTCTCCTGCCCTGATGTGCCCTCACATACCCAAAGACACTTCCAACAGATAATTATCTAGGCTGTTCGGGGGGGACAGACTTCCAGAGGGATCAAAACACTGAACAACTTGAATCTGCCTCCGATCACAGGGGCAGAGAAGATGTACGCTCCTCCCTGTTGCCTATCCTGACTGAGCATGGGTAAAAACCTCTGGGCAGTACCCCAAGGTGCAGGACTTGCGGAGTTAAAGCATTGTAGATGTATATGAGCTACTACTATTACAGAATATACATTTCTCGGGCACCATCATGGAGATTTAGCCATTTTTGGCAATCGTTTGATTTTTCGCGTGTGCTCAACAGGCTCAATGCTGATTTTTTGTGGATGATATTACTCATAGGCGTTGTTGTTATTCCACAAAAAAGAATCAGGCCGAAAGCCGGCCAGGTTCCTGCTCAAAATCAATTTTTTTCGCATCCGGGCATTTTTCGCATCCGGGTTTTGACACTGTATTCAAAGTTCAAAATTAGATTCACCTACTCGCGATCGGGTCTATCCAAATCATCGAATAGTGGGCGGGATAGAACACTAGGCAATGTAATAATACATGGGTTGACGTGAGAAGGCAGTGACCGCACTGAATTTTGAGGAGCGAGCCCTCTAAATAAATCCATCCACGTCACTGTCCCGTTGCGTTGGGTCACAATTACTGGCTGTGGCTCGGTGGGATGACTCAAGGTTGTCAAGGCTTCCCAGGCATAGCATAATTTTCCTAAGCTTTGTCTGGCATGGGAATGCATTCGGGGACTTAAAACAATTCAGTGATGTCCGGAATCACACGGGAACCAAACCGATGCTTGATACACCCCATAAATTGACTGAAACTATTTGCGCCACACACCTGAATAGCATAGCTCCTGAGGCTACCAGAGCTACTGACCTGCCGCTGCCGGCTACCAGTACTATCAGCGGCTACCAAGCTACCGCCATCAGCTACCGGAGCTACCTGTCAATCAAAGCGGCAGTGATGTAGGAAAATCTTTTTTCCTGATGAATGACCAGCTCGGTATTTACAATCAGGGCAGCCGTGCGGCAGCTTATAAAGGCGTGTCACCGAGTCGCCCGCTGGTGGTATCTTCCTCCTCTCATTCTTCTGCCTATCAAGATGTCTTCCCCATCGGCAACCTACAAACGGCTCGGAAGTGCTGGATTGCGAGTTTCCGTCCCGATTGTGAGAGAAGGTTCTGACTGTCGTCCAAGCCTCACGCGCGCACATAGATCGGGTGCATGAGTTTCGGGTCGTCCAAGTCTAGAGTAGGGTGTTTTCGCAATATCTGAACAGCCCCCCTCATAACCCCTTCCAAGGCCTGGGCCTTAGACGAAGAGCCATCTCATGAGGTCCTTAAAGCAGCTTGGGACCGCGGACTTACTACCTGGGACACAGCGAACGTCTACTGCAACGGGGAGTCTGAGAAAGTCATTGGAAGTTTCTTGAAGAAGGTCCGAGCATCATCAATTGACCGCGATTCATGAATGACTTGATTCAGTACAACATCCCCCGTCATAAAATCATAATCGCCACCAAGGTTCATGGTCTCGTCACCGACGACATTACCTTGTACGGTTTCCAGCGACCAGAGCTAAAGGAACAGCGTGACTACGTGAACCAGGATGGCCTTTCCCGTGCTGGAATCTTCAACGCCGTCGATGCTTCGCTAAAGCGTCTGGGTATCGACTACATCGACCTGCTTCAAATCCACCGCTTCGACCCCAACACGCCCATCGAGGAAACCATGCATGCACTTCACGATCTCGTCTTGAGCGGGAAAGTACGCTACATCGGCGCTAGCTCGATGCGCACCTGGCGTTTCTCCGAGATGAATCACATCGCGGAGAAGAATGGGTGGACCAAGTTCATCAGCATGCAGAACGAGTACTCCCTATTGTACAGGGAGGAGGTGCGCTTTTAAGTTCTGCTTGCCTTCATCTTCTCCTCAGGTTGATCTATCTTCGTCACAGGAACGAGAGATGATCCCGTACTGTAAAGCCCACGGAATCGGCATTATTCCCTGGGGTCCCCTCGCAGCCGGAGCTCTTGCACGCCCACTCGGTGTTGAAACCACCCGCAGCAACTCTGCGAAAGGTACGGCGTTCGAGAGCAAGTATAGTGACACCGATAAGACCATAATCGGACGTGTCGAGGAACTTGCGAAGAAAAAGGGCTGCACCATGTCGCAGATTGCCTTGACCGTGCGTTCCTCCGTTCTTCTTCTTCACGTAGTAGGACTAATTTGATTCATTCACCGCACGCAGTGGGTGCAGATGAAGATTGACTCACCTATCGTGGGGATATCTTCAGTCGAGAGGCTGGACCAGAGCATCATCAAGGACGTTGAACTTACTGCCGAGGAGGTGAAATTTTTGGAGGAGCTGTAAGTCATGCACGGAGAAATTCACTACAAGCACTGATAATTTCTTCATCTGCAGCTACGTCCCCAAGGCCGTGCGTGGACACGTCTATTAGTCCACCTTAATACTATGCTCCTCAATCTGTAACTGTTGTATTAATTTTCAGCAGCCGTATAAAACAGTACCTAGCTATCTAATCCGAGAATGTGGTGCCATATTCTCGGATTAGATAACTAGTTTTGGCGTTTTTTCTTGGAAACAATAGTATTACGTTCAATTCGTCAGTCACGCGTCACGCTCGTTTTTTCTCAGGGCGGCAATAATTTTTTCTCTATTTATCAGATTTTGTTTGATTTTTAAAAGTATCAAAAAGCCGGCGGCGGTGTCGAACTGAACGTAATACTACAGTACTCTGACTTTTTGCCTCGGAATCAGCAAACTGTGTGGATCATTTGACTTGGAATCAGCAGGGCATGATCGGCGCAGCGTTCGCGAGGCTCTTTTCCACAAATTCAAAAACGTCTTCTTCTCTGCACCCTCTGAACGTCGTGCCAACACCGTGCTTCCGCCGCCGTCCAGCGCGCCCGATTTCCGAATTTATCTCTCTTCGCGCATGGCGCGATCATTAGTCTCTTATAAACAGACGCTACAATAAAAAGTGCTCGTACCTGCGCTTTGTTGTAGTCTGTCGATTCCCCTTGATCCGTGATCGGTACCCGACCTTATTATGTAATCTCCAAAATTTCGGTTCTTAAAATGCATTGTTCAACGCGTGTTTCGTCGAATTCGCTGCCCATTGACGTGTAGTAACCCAGTGGTAACAACTTCTTCAGCCAGGGCTCGGTGCCAGACCAGAGGAATGACAATGCCGAAATTTGATGGGCCGGCGCCGGACCGACATCCGAAATGGTGGGGAAGTGGGATAGAAAAGCGGCAGAACATATATTCTACGGTACCAAATTACTTCAGAATGTCATTATAAGACACTTTGCCTCTTAAACCTTGTTGAGGGTGGTCCTGGAAGCGTAGAATGGCCGTGGGAACAAATTCAAACTCCGATGATTATATAATAAGGTCGGGTACCAATACATGGTGGTGCGGTAAACTACGGACTACGCGATCATTTGATCTGGCGCGAACGCGCTTTCTGGTAATCCCTCGATCACCTGTGCACGATAACGAAATCGACACTCTTGCGAGAATTCCTGGCCCACCCTCATTTCATTCGAGCGAGGGATTACTTTTCTATCACCGTGATATGCTGACGCTGCTGCGAACTTGGTGAGCGGTAGGTTCTCGGTTTAGAACAGAATCACTGGTGTCTCTAGTGGGTATCTGCGAGCCGTCCTTAGCTTCCCATGCTATGAATCTTCAAAGCCCCTTCGAACCTTGACAGATGTATCCACCCTGTGCGTCACGGGGTCGGAAAAGGAGACAGTCGTCCCGGCCAGGGACGTTCCTGACAGTGATAACGCGGGGACTGTATTGGCGTCTGCTCCACATACCACCGTGGCCTCGACAGAACAATTTGTGGTGGCCATACCCGACACGAACACGCAGCAAATGGACCTCTAGGTCCTTGATTTTCGAGTATATACGAAACTCGTACTAGAGACACATTCGCAAACCCTGCACATTCGAACAAACCCTGCACATTTTCATCAATGTGCCGTCTTTTGAATCACAGGCGGCACATTGCCATTTTCGAATGTACAGTGCTCGTTTGACAGAATATTCCGGAAGAAGACACACACCATCTCGACAGGTCCCACTTTTCCCCCTCTTACCACCACCTCCACCGCCCCCGAGGTATTGAAAGCGCGCGTCAAAATGCCCCATGATGCTGAAGCAAGATCAAAACATTCACCTTTGGCGGCGTGTCAGCGCGCCTACTGATAGATTTTCAAGGAGCTCACGTATGTACTGCTGTGACATTGCTGTGAGTCGAAGCGCGTCCCAAGTTGGTGGACTGTTGAATTGATAGACGGTCACTGCTCGCAAAGTATCCCTGATCACGTCGACGAAAATCTGCTCGCGCGAGGGCTGGCGGGACAGCCTCTGGCTGTCGATCCGACTCCGACAAAAACACTGTGGTACGAGGATTTCTACTTATCACCAAAATATTTGCTTATTGTTCCGTAGCCCACGCTCAAAATCGTCGTGAGTTTGGACGCTCCGAGCAAAATTGAGATTTTCTTCTCTAAGTATTCCACTTACTTACATGAACCACGAGTTGCCATGTACACGGTCATTTCAAATTTTCAATCAATAGATTTCTTTCTTTCTTTCCTAAGTCAGCTTAACGGGACGCATCTTCTGTTAGATTCAAGGTAGATTACTCATGTGCCGTGTTTCTCCACATGCACGGTATATTCCCAGCGGATGTGTCGGGTTTGAGCCTATGTGCTGTGGACTCCATGGGATGTACCGCGTGTGGAATATATCTTTAGTACGAGTTTTGTTAATCCCGTTGATTTTCAGCGGCGCAACAGAAGGGGGTTTATATCGGCCTTCGTGGAATTCATGTGCACTAGGATCCCTGGCTGGAATACGCTCAGTGCTGGAAACGGTTAAAACCGCGTATAAACATTTATACACGGAAAAGGTTGGAGCCTTACAGTCTTCGGTGTAGAATCATCTTCTGCTTCGGAGTCGAGGACCTGAATAATGTGGCGATCCGCCATGATATGGAGGACACGAGTTGAACTCAAATTGAACTGTGTATGTGTGGATTTATGAGGCACGTGAGACTCTCAAATTGGAGCTAAACTTTGGCTGTGAACTCCGCCGTCTTCCTACAAAAGACTGCGAAAAATTATCTGAATTTTGCCCTGGCATGGCTGCCCCTCCCCATACTTTATCCGAATTTTTGACCTGGGATTGGGGTCCCAAATCGATTTTTTCATCCGAGGGCTTGGCATTAGGCCGATTTGCCGAGGTACGAGGTCAGACATTGTTGAAGCGTCTGTCTAGGAGAGACTACCCAGTAGGAAGTCCAGCCCTTCTCAATCACATAGTTGACCGCGCGCCGGACAATTTCTTCCAAGGGAACTGAAACAAATTTGGGAAGTTTAGCGAAGGCAGGAGGTAGAGAAAAGATCTACACTCTGGTAGGATAAATGCTCGCACCGTCGCATTGATTTTCTCCGATAGTTGCTCATGGCGGGATACAATCTTAGCGTCAATCCCCAGATCTCCCCTCGGAAAGACGCGGGACATGATGATGAGGGTTCCGGGCAGGAGTCGACGGACGGGAGCAGTAATTATGCTTGCCAATACCGCGGACGCACGTTTCGAACCAAAGGTCACACCAGGTTTCACTGAAACCACTCGCACACGACTCGGTATGATTTCAACGCCGACTCTACGATACCGAATTTTGTACAACTGAGTTTTGTCAGAGCAAGAATATTTCTGATTATTTGAATCCACCAGCGAGCCAACCGTTATCCACATGGAAACCGTATACGCTGTGGGCCGTTGGAAGCGCCTTCTGGCTTCCCCAAGGATTTAGGCACGGCCCAAGGAGCGGATGTAACGCTGCACCGGCGGCACGAAGCATTGCCGCGTCGTCTTCTGCTTCCTCCCGATCATATGCCTACAAGATGTTTCGGCGTTAGCTGAGTGAAAGCGATGGTTGAGTATCCGAACGTACCGTGAACAAACTAGGTAGGTTGCGCTCCACAAGAACCTTGATGCTCATCCGCCATGTATAACCCAGATGACCCTGGGCTGCGCCAGAATTGAAGGCAATGCAGAGATCGGGGGTCGCGAACTGGTTGCCTTGTTTTCTCACAAAGCCGTGGTACGTGCTGCAAGTACTATTAGTGATCTCCAGCACCAACGCGGTAAAGACCAACTTCGCAGCACATTTGAGCATACAGGAACGGCCACGTGCGATGCATTCACTGGAAACTGAGTCGAAGAAAATTTCCACCGTGATTGAACGTACCGGCATATTTCATGATCGAATGAATCACGACTCGGTACATCGGGACCACACAGGATGATCTGTTGGCAAGTCGGTCAATGTCTTCACAATGAGAACGATTCGCACCTCGAGTGCTTTTACTTCAGGAAGGCGATGTAAAATTTCCTCGAACACAATTCTGCAGCTGACTTCTCGAATGGTAGCACCGAGGACCTGTGGACGTTCAAATTTATTCAGATCGATTCGAGAGGGATAAATACGGACATGGACCGTCAATTTTTGTTTCCGAGTCCATCCGTCATCCTCGTTGAGTTTGCTGAGCCCGTACAGGATTGTCATGGGCATTGAGAGAGTATCGGACGCTGAGTAGATTAGGAACGTGGAACTTGAAGGGATCGTCGCAGGCATCCCGTACGACTTGCATATCTCTTCATCAAACTCGCCTTCCCAAGTTTTCCCCTCTACGGACACCCACCGAGATTTGACACGTCCTGGGACCCAGAGGAGCTGGCCCCGGCGATCGAGCAGCGAATTCTTGGCGCTGGTGTCGACTGTGGCCTGCATGTGCACGAATATATTCATCTGGCAGTGCGAAAGCCCATCGCGCCAATCGGTAGATGGCCCATGATGAATCGTGTGCGCGGCTTCCCAGTGCGCGGGAGAGCAGCAAAAGCTGCGCATGCAGCGCGGGCAAGGAATCAGATGCTGCGTCACGTCACCAGTCTCCATCCGCATCACCATTTCCGTGCGCGTGCTAAGGCGAGGAGGTTCAGAATCCGAATACCAGAGAATGAAACGGGAATGGCCGACCAGATGAGACATCGCGGTTCATACTGGATCCAAGAATGCTCTACTGCGGTCTGCCTGCAGATTTTCAATGGATGTGGAGAAAGGCACAGATCGAATTCGATATACCTCGGCAGATAAGTGAAATAGATCTCGACTTGTTCATCTGTGAGCTTAAGTATTTCTTGAAGGTCGGAGCTTGGCTTTTTTGGAAGCAAAGATACGAGTCTCGCTGCTGCAGCTGAATTTTTCTCAAGCGAGGTGAGGGCTTTGCACATTGGTTTGTGCCTCTTCCAATCCGCCTGATCCACGGATTCAGGAAAGTGGAATATCCTCAGCTGAAAACGCACGTTTTGGCATTCTGCGATGACGGTTACTTTGGGTGACAGAAGGCGAATACTCGGTGAGAGTCGACGTACCCGTCCCACAATAGCTGATTCTACGGCATCCACCGCATCGAGAGAGCTCGGCGTCTTCCTCTTTGTAGCATTTGCGACATGCGAGTCCTATGACGGCTTGCAATGCTCCCCATTCCATGGTGGTCTGAAGAAGGCAAAAGATCGTCGCGTGATTTGATGATTTTGATCGGACTTCAGCGGCTTCTTGGTTCACCGTCCGTTCGTCCCACAGGGACCAAAAAAACTCTCTTGAAAAAACCTTCCCCAAAATCGTTACCGCAACGGTGCGGTAACGATTTATAATCAAGGAATTTCACTCACAAAACCTTCCCCAAAATCGTTACCGCGACGCTGCGGTAACGGTTTATAAACCAAAAGAAATTTCACTCAAAAAATGTTCCCCAAAGTCGTTACCGCAACGCTGCGGGAACGCCCGGAACGGAATTCATTTCCAAAAACATTCACCTCAAAAAATTCTCTCAACACCGTTCCCGTAGCGCTGCGGGAACACTCCTGCGCCCGCCGCTGCCGCGTGCTTACTTGCTGCTGCGTAGTCAGCGCCACGGCGATCAAATCTGCCTCTTTGACTCCCACCATCATCGCGCCGCTTGACCCCCGCTGCCCGACGCCCTCTGCTATCCAATGCCCATCTACAACTTGAATGCATGAAGCCCACCCCGTATTCAGTCAAATGTACTCCCAATGTCTGGCGCCTCATCTCCCCTGCTTGATCTCTGCACCTGCCCGCTCAACACCAACCATCGACCTTCCGTCCGCGGATCACTTCGTCGAAGGCTCTTTTAGCCAATACTTTCTCGATATCCCGGTGCGCACAGTCGCGTTCTGTGATCTATCTTCTAACAATGCTGATATCTTCTTCTTTTTTTCTAGATGTCCTGCTCAATCTCAAACGCCCCAGCGCACCATAAACCGGCGTCGATCCACTAGCCCATGCCTATCCTGCCATGGATACATATGGGTCGTGGGTATTGGTGCGTTGTTTACTACCATCTCGTCCCACGAGCGCTCGTTGATATCCGCTCACTCGTTTTCCTCTCCCCGCGCATCCATCAACCATCCTCCCAAGCAAGCCGCTCTCGCCCCCTTCACCATCTGGCCCAAGTACACAATGCGCGGGATACCGCCGCACCGCACCACCCCAGTCTGCACCTTCTGCCCGCACACGACATCGCGTTCCTCCCCGCATCGCCAATAAACTACCCCGCAGCTAACTGCAGCGCCTGCCTCCGCGCTCCTTGTTTCTCCCTCGGCTGAGTCGCCTTCGCACCATGTTCATCGTACTCGGCACGCGCTTCTCGATCCCGTGTCGCCGCCGTTTCTACACAGCAGCTTGCGCTGATGCTCCTCGTCCACTCCGCTTATTCTCATCGCCTTGCTCTCTCCAGCCTACATCTCACCCCGACGGTGACTGCCACCCGCCCTCTGGCTCGTTCAACTTCTGTGTGTTCTGTGCAAGAAACGCCGAGAGAAGGACGGCAAGGAGGAGATATTGTGGTACGTCTCGGAATCATCTGTCTCTGGTCGAGGCGCCCCACACCCGCCGTACCCGACGCTCCTCCACCCATGCGCACCGTCTTCCTCGCCCTTCATCTCCACCTCCTCGACGGCAGCGTACACCGTCCTCCCTCCGTCCTCCCTCCGTCCTATGCGCTCCACACCGCCGCGCCCGCCCCGCCGCGCACCCTCCTCGCGCGCTACCCGAGCACCATCACGCCAACGAGCGAGTACCTCCGTGCGCGGACGAACGGGTACGCGCATGCGCGCACGCCAAAGCGGTTCGTTCATGTCGTGGGCCTGCCACTGGATCTGGCGTTGGACGCACGGGGCGTGGGCGGGAGGGGACGCTGGGTGCGGAGTGGATGTTGGCCGAATGCGGAAGTGCGCGCGTATGTGTGTGGGGGTGGAGATGGGCGGCGGCGCACGCGGGAGGATGAGCAGAGGAAGATGAGGCAAAGACGCACTTTGGCATCTTTGTGACGCGGGCGCTGAAGCAGGGCGAGGAGATCGTTGTCGGGTGGGAGTGGGACGACGCCAACACGGTGCATCGGGTTGGCGAGGTCGTCCATAGCCATCCGCGCCTTTCCATATTTGCTATTGTATGAGGGATGAGAATCCGCTTGACTACTTGGTTAAATCACTCAGTGGGAAATAGTATACGTTTTCGCACTACGTCGGAATATGATGAACGTTTCAATTTCGCAAGAACAAGCCATAGAGGTTAATTAGTAGATTCCACCAAAATCTCCCGCCGCGTCGCAAATTTGCTCAACGCCTCAGTCACCCCTCTAATCTGTCCCGATTCGAAGGATTCAAATCGCATATCGGTATCATATGCCTCCAGAAGGCCGCCCACAGAATGGAATCCCTCGTCCTGGAGCAATTGGCGGATATTCGTGGGGATATGGGAAGGTAGTAACGTCGTAAATAACAGCGGACGCCGGGGTTCCCCGTGGAAGGAAAAAAGAGGCATGCAAAGTCCGGAGATTCACCGTCTTTGCCAGCGTATCCGTCTGGGCCCATCTCTCCTCGACCACCGAGGTTGCGGGCTGGAGATATCAGCCAGGCCGCAACGACGACGATGAAAGTACATCCCAGCTTACCGATAAGTTTCGTGAAGAGCGCAACATACAGTGCGGGTGTCTGCGGTGCTTCGTCGAGACTGCCTTTTTCACCGTCTTCTTGGCCAGTTACGAAACATTCGAGGTGACAAATCCATGCCGCAATGAAGAAAGTGAACATACCTTCACCACCGGCGCCCTCCGTCCCAAGGAGAACCTGAACTCCACCTGCGCCGCCTGTGCCACACGTACAAAACCATTGGTGATCACCGTCCCCTCCGTGATCTCCTTTCCCCCCTACAACGGTGCTAAGATGGCAATTGAAGTTAAAAATAGGAGGCTGCGTACCATCCACACTAGTTTCGTTTTCCTCTTTGGAATTTATGATCCGTACCGTTGAATCCGTTTCCGACAACATCTTCTTTACAGCCAGTCTAATGTCAGCGATATATGCAAATGTGTAGCTGTGGTCCATATCCCTCGGTTGGTCGCCATTGATCTCGAAAAGGCAGTCAAGCGGATCCAATGCTTTTGCGATAAAGAGTTGACAAATGTCGTCGCCAAGCTTGCGCCAAGCTCGTATCTTTGGCAAATTGCTTCGACTTGGACTGTCGAAGCGTAGTCGAGCAGTGCGGGTTGCGACACGAAAGAGAACACCGGACCAAAGCCGCCAGCACGACCCATTCCGGCCGTGAAAATACCGAGTTGAAGCGAGAAGATGATCATGAACAGCTGAGAAACGACTTGCCCTGCTGTCGTACTTCGAATGGGCCTGCAGCAACGCAAAATGGGGTGGGTGCATCGTGGCACTCAGCAACAGCAGTCTTGGCCGGGGTAACATCTCCCACGATACTGTGGGGTACCAAGCCCTCATGCCAAGGCGTAGTGGCTGCTGGTAGTGAACTCGAGATCAGTCACTGGCACGGTGTTGGGCGACGAATGAGTTATAGCATACTGGTGCGAAGGCACTGTTCCATCCTTGCTGCTGCCATGAAATGAAGTCTGGTGGAACCCCGTGGGCGACATCCCAGAAGATATAGCCGTAGATTGGCTGCAGAAGTAAATTTGGAGAGCACGTTACGTGACGTTAGGCGCGCGGCTATTCCAGATAAGAATCTTCCGCTGTCGTCGGTCTTTTAATCGCCTCTAGTGTAGTCGCCTTGCTTGGGCTCCCAGCGGTATCTTGGACACGTATTGTTGCGGTCGAATGCGAATAAGACCTCAGTGTTCCCCCGCAAAGAGACCACGGATTCGGCACCGACAAAAGGAGAATCACGATTCCCACGAAATCCTCGTATGACATCCCAGGAGCTATATGAACGAGGAAAAATTTCACCATGCACCCATTTCAACCGTGAGAATTGGTCCAGTACCTTCATTCGCTTCGTTAAAATGGTGCAAGTTGTGAATCATGATCATCTGCCACAAGTTAAATGCCAATGTTCTGCTTAACAGCAGACGATGGACTCCAGTGGAAGCCGACTCGGATGGCGTAACGGTCCGATGGTTTCCGACGATCATTGATCAAACGGGTCTACTTTTAACTTTATGATTAACTAGCCTGTGTGAGTAGCAGCGCGTAAGGATGTAGGGTATTTTCCTTCCCAGCCATACTATAGGGCAGTGGGCTCGCTGAGCAGTGAGCTCGTGGGCAGAGTAATCAGTTATCTAGCCGAACCGGAACTGTTCCGCGGCCCGTAGAATAGATTGTCGCACTGCCCCGCCAGAAGTTTTGATGAAATTTGATGGGGGAACAGTTCCGCCTTTTGCATCAAAAATTTGTGCCTCGGATTTCCCAGTGATACACCCGAGCCTCGGGAGCCGAGATTACGCGAGATTGACTTTTGTTCGCCTCCCGATCTCTTAAACCCTGGCAACCGTGGTGATATCAGCCATGGGCGTCGATGGGATATGGAGACAGCAACAGGCTATAAGCATCTTCGCGGCTGACTGATAGCGTCTCTGTTTCCTTCCCCACTCTTAACGTCTATGCATCCTCCTGTGCGGTCCATTTTCTGGACCGAATTCCGAATTCTGAGCGGGACGGGTAACGTAGGCAGCCTTTTCGCCTGTTATCATGTATGATTTACTTCAAAGCGACGTGTATCATATATTTTTCTGGATTTCTTTCGTGGTTTTAGACTGCAATTCTGTCGTAGTTGTCGACGCCGACGGTGAGAGCACTTTGATCGGTGTTTTGCTATATTTTTATCGCCGTTCGCCCACTATATCTTTTTTTTGAATCCCGGACGAGGAGGAGGAGCAAGATATATTACCGCGGTGGTGTCTATAAGGAACAAGCAGGTATTGTACTGATATACACGCGTCCAATGTATGCTACGATCATCGACGGCCCAGTCCCTGTGGAAGCATAAGTACCTAAAAGTACCTAGACACCTGACGAAAAAGCTAAGAAGACGAGGAAATTTGTGGAGCCCTGAATACGAGAGGGAAGAAGCGCGGGAACTCCTGGAATAAACCCAGATCGTCAAAGACGAACATGGCAAAAATGCGTACTGCCTTTTGTGACGGGATCAAACGCAGCAAGAAGTCAGATCGCAATTTGATCGCAATCGGACAGTTTAATCAGAAAGCGACCTCTGATTTCCACGAACCGGGTGTTCGCGACACGGTCAAACAGAGCATGCACTCCATCTTCTACAGCTCCTCGTTGAAAGAGACAAGAAGAGAGCAAAAATTCGTGCGCCCTGCCTTTTTCATCAAAATTTGTGCCTCAGATTTCCGAGTGACACACCCGAATTTCTGGAGCCGAGATTACGGGAGATTGACTTTTTGTTCGCCTCCCGATCTTCTTAAACCCTGGCAACCGTGATATCAGCCACGGGTGTCGAAGGTATATATAGACAGGATCTTCGCGGCTGACTCTGTTTCCTTCTCCACTCCTTGCGTCTATGTACCGTTCCAAATTTCGTTCTCTCCACATCGACAATAACAGCATTGCGAGTTCTACGCAGGACGAGGACTCTGCAGACACCCTCCTTGATTCCGCTACCACTTTGCTGCGGATGCCAAGTAAAGGTAGCTGTACTCATATCATGCGGCCAGATATGTTGCTAATGCCATTGCTCTGGAGCACCGAAGCGATCGTGGTTTACCACCTCCCGCACCCTGCGTCTATCATCGTTGATTCTCCACTCGGCCTTGGTCGCGATCCATTTGGCTTTGGTCGGAATTTGGGCCAGAGGATTAGAGCACCGATTCACCGTCGCTCTAGAAAATGAGAAGTTTGTCTCTTTCCTGATTAGTGCCACCACGACAGCGTTCGGAACCGTGTGTACCTCCAGATTTCTTTGATTGTCGCGGGATGTTTTAAATTCTATTACAGATATATTCCGCGCTGCTGGTGTTCGCGACACAGACACTTTCCATGAGACGGAGTCTACAAATGGATCAAGTATTGACGGCTACTCATGACAACGCCGCTGCATGGGCGGGAGTCGGTGCAGCAATTTCGTATCTGTGGTCGCAGAAAACGGTTCCTGCCCGTGCATCGATGATCGGAGTCCTTACAGCCGCGTTATATCTTACGACCATTTTGGGCCTTCACATCACCACCTCCTCACTTTTTTCTTTGGTGACGGTCGACTCAACCCGCTCATTTCACGCCAAAACCCACGGCTTACCGAGTTTCACAATAGTCCCGAGGCCTCTGATATGTAGCTGATCCGTTTAACTGGAGAGTAATCGATATTAATACTAGCTCGTAAAGTTCAGATATGGAGGTGTACGCCGCCGGTCTTTGTATTATCTTCCCTCTATCCTCGATAGTGCGACAAGCCTAGGTTACATGAAGGAACGCTGTATGATGTGCTGAACATCGATGCAATACTAGGCAATGCTACTGTCGATGCCTCAGGCTTCAACGTTACTTGTGGTTACGTGCTGGACGTTGCCGGGCTCCAGTCTTCTGATTCGAATTGGTGGGAAAGTGCAGACCGTCAATATGCCATCCCTGTGACTCGTAAGTAGGATGATCCAGTTTGGCATGGTGGATTCCTAATCCCCAGATAGAGCCAGGCATGATTTCGACAGTGCCAAATTTTCTCAATGCCTCCATCATTCTTTACAGCACCATTCCGATCGTAGATTCCAGTCTCAAAACTGGACCAATGGTGAATCTCACTCCACCGATGATTACCTCCGTTCCTCCATCCAAATCTTTCAATGCTCTCTGTCTCTGGTCAACCAAACGGCAACTGTGGATGCCCAATCCCGACAATTTCAGGCACTAGGCCCGGGTTTCAAAAAAGCTGCTTCGACTTGGGTGCCATACGTGAGCCCAATGAACAATGTGACAACCAATGGGAATTGTTTTATAGACTCAGTTCGTGATTCACTCGCATTCTCGTGCTGTTCTGACTGCGCTAGTGGGCGACATGGTTCCGTAGGATGCCCAGCTCTGACTTTCAGATTGCCGTGAGTTATTATACTTCGATGGCCTCTGTGGCAGACATGTGAGTGCACCACATATTCTAGACATATCTCATTGTCTGATTGCGGTTCTCAGATATTTGATCCAGAAACTTAATTTGCCTGCGGCGAATCACAATAGTATAATGAATGTGACACTTCATGAAGTCGAGAATGCCCTATCAATCATCGTTGCCTCCATGTTTTGGACATGTAAGCACAAAGAACAGTGGAATTATTGACTTCATAAATTGAAAATCCAGTGGGTCATATACCCCCGTCACACAGAGCTATCTCGTCCAGTATTAGAGGATTAGCAAATGGGACCTCCCAGGACTCCCTTTCCGACGTTCCGAAATCGCCAATTCTACTGCAAGGAAATGCCAATGTCACTGAAATATTTGCACAAGCGCGGTTAGAGGTACGCATCCAACTGCCGCACCCACCCACATTCAGGAGCTGACCGTCCCACAATAGTTGAGCATAATCGCGGTGCGTAGTCAACAACCCTGCCCGCCGTCGTCCAAGCTAATGCATCTTAGGTCTCGGCCGGCCTTGCGATATCCATAATTTTAATGCTGCTGGCCTTGCCCTCTCTATTGTTCCACCAGGGCTCAACTGATGACAAGAATCTGTCGGTCAATGGCACTGGAATCCTCCACGCAATATGGTTGTATCGCAACCATCCCGAGCTTGAAACACTGCTGGAGCAGGTGGAGCATCCAACCGATGATAACCTGCGTGCTGCGGGGCTGGTGCAGACGAGATTGGTTGGTGAACATGTTCAGAAGGAGGGAGAAATGAATTATTTTAAGTAGCTTTGAGAGCAGGCAGTGGGGGCAATATATTTGGGCCTGCAGGATACGAATAAACCTGTGGCAGAAATCCTGGACGATGTTGTCATGCAACTAGCCTCCCGTTTTGCTCTGGACATTTGTTTAAAGTCGCAAAGTATAATATTCTCGTTTTCTCCGTAAACGCTATCGGACCGACTTGAATCGAGGAGTTTCACTTCTGCGCAAATTTAATAGTATACATTTATACACTCGGTGCGCGTAGGATTCACATTGCAGAGATACAAGTAATCGCCGCGTTGCGTGGAGCGTGCCGATATTCATGACCCCCGACCGACAAGAATTCACAAATAGGGACGGTCAGGGACGAGATGTTTTTTTCTTCCGTTTCATTTTGGTGCTCGTTGATGCTAGGGGTGTGGCATACGACTCTGAAATCAACCTCGAATTACCCCGAATTTATTCAAATTGCCAAAATGCATCCCCTCAGCCATTATGCCCAAAATTTGAGGACCACACTTTGATTCGGAGTCCCTTTCAATCTTTGTTCTTTCTTCTTTTCTTTCTTTCCCACCCCAGATCTTCGCCCTGGATACATTTTGGGTGATCAGCTACAGAGCCGTTGTGGGGACATCTTCGGCTTGCGAAGATTCGGGTCCAATTTGATAACGAATTGAGGGCCACGGTTGCATTCAAGCCTCGAGTTATGCGCCGTTCCGCAACTAGTGATCATGATGTTCTAACGCGCGCTGCTCCACTCGAGGCCATTTAACTGCCTGTAGGTCGAAGTGTCATCAAACGCATGTACAACCAAAGAGAGAGGATGTTCCTTCATATGCGGCTCGCTGAAGCGAACTTCGAGGTCGAAGTCAAAGTCGCGTTGAAGGTGCAGGTCCCGAGCTTGCATAGACAGCGGACCAGAGCGGAAGCGAGAGCAATTAAGTAATGGCAAATATTTGATTCGGGTCCTTAGTCGGGATACTGTGTCAGTGGATGCATCGGTACATATTTCGGGATTTCAGAAGTACTCGAGTAGTGTTGCGACGAGCTATAACGAGGAGGGAGCAAAATATTAATGCGGATATCACGGAGCCCACTGGAAGAGGCAGAGCGGGACCTCTCGCCGCATGCGCACAGGCATGTACATACGTAGGGAACACAAGCATGAAATGAGTACAGTTGAAGTCCTCAAAACCCATGCCTGTTGGTGGACGCCTAAAGGTATAGGTTATTAAGTGATATGGGTTGTCAGAAAGGTCATTTTTTTCGGGCAAATATGAGGTCTATAGTGATGTACACACTACATACTGCTTCTCCGCGGCAATTGTATGGAAGTAATCGGTTATTTGAGCCTCGCATGGTTTTCATGTCATCCAGATGCGCCTGACGTCCAAATCTGGCCAGGAGGCCTCGAGCTGACGGGCAGAAGCATCGTCGCGCTCCGAAATATACTCCGGAAGAGTTGATGCTGCCTCCAAGGCCTGTTGACATGAGGGCCTGGGCACCAGACCAGCGGAGTCGTGGTCGTCGCCAACATGAATCTTTAGCATCTGTTCCTCCGCCAGCTTACAGCCATTGGCAGTACCGAAGGCGTGGATGAAAAATTCCCTGCTTTGGGATGTTTTCAAAGAATTCCTCAGATCTCAGCCAGTTCTTCATGGATTTGGATGAAATCATGCTAGATAATTCGGGCGAATCCATGCAGAATTAGTGATAGAGAGAAACCTGTCAAAATATTTCATAGTGGATAATCTTGCATTTCAGGCTGTTTGGGTGTTGGATGCCCTCTAGCAGGCCTGGACCTTGTTCAAAGGGCCTAGTTTTGTGAGACAAAAGACTTATGTGGATTATGAATTATATAATAGAGCCAGAATTTTATAAAGTTCACGGTTGCATTCAATTCTCACAATATTTCGAGATCGGAGTGGATTGCCCATTGTCCAGAAGGGTTTACAGGCATCATAGACTGAATTATCTGGTATTCTGGCTCTATTACATCTTTCTAAATGTATGTTAGTTCACTGTTGCAGATAATCAGCTCATTTGAACATGTTTGGACTATGCTAGAAATCATTTATTGTGGAAACAGTCCGAAATCACAGGCCACTCAATATAAAGTATTTTCCCAAGTTTCTTTCTATCACTAATTGCGTATGAATTAGCCTGGAAGATCTGGCTAGGTTTTATCTGAATTGGTGCAAAAACCGACTGAGATCTGGGGAATTCGCCGAAAAACATCCCAAACAGGAAATTTTTCATCCGCACCTTCGGTACTGTAAAATTTTGAGTCAAATGATCGGAGTGCTGTCCGAATTCGCATAATATTCGAGAATCTTGCCATATCCGTTATTTACTGCGACTTTGGGTCGTGAAACCCCTTACATGTGCCCTACCTATGGGTTTTGGGGCCACCACAGCCTATGGTTATGGGGTTACAGAATATTATGGATTTTACTGCGAACAAGGTGCGTGAACAGCCAAAATTTATGAGTTACAAGACTTATGGATTACGAGGACTATGGATTTTGAGGACTTCAACTGTATCACACCCGGGGTGCGCTGCCCATGAAGATCCAGATAGAATTTTAAACCTGCATGAAGCATTTGTCTTGATCTGCGTGAAGAATTTGGGGAATACAACTTGAGCCCAGAGTGAATGAATGTATAGCATATCCCTCCAGTTTCAGCTTCGTCAGCCCAAGGGAGAACGAACGGATTCTCGAGTGTATGTTCGAAAGATGAAAGGGGTCAAGGAAGGAAAATCACGTCGCCGGGGATTTCAGAGCTACATAGAGGATGCCTTGAGGGTGACTCCAGTGATCCTAGGCAATGCATTGGGTAACGGAACTCGCACAGAGGAAGAGAATGCTTCCGCTCCACTATGACCTGGAGAAGAATGATAATTACAGGGATACCGGAGAGCGATATGCGGAAAGGAGAACAGAAGTAGAGTGGCAATTGCAATGCAGCGTGCCCATGATCACCGCCACTGCCCAGATGTGTGAAAGGACGAGACCCTGATGCGAGAAAGAACCCTCAAGAGAATAATAATAGCCAGTCCGAAGATGCGAAAGGTTGGAGTTAGATGTGATTTGAGTTGGTGTGGGAGATGCGTGGATTAAGCGCAATGGGCCCGACACTTTCCTGGTCACGTGAAGGCCTGACCAAAGCTGAGGCTCATTGTTCGCTGTATTAAGACACTTGTGGCTTCGCGTTTCGGTGATTCCAGTGCGCCAACAATGAGAAAGAAATATATTTTGTAATTAAAACGAAAAAAACAATTGTTTTAACAACAATCGCAGTCACGAGCCTGAGCATTTGCCACCTACCGTTACTCTGCCACCTCGCCACCGCCGATGCCCACTGGTCAACCTTCCACTGCCGACCCTGATAAATCTTTCTGCAGCACCTGTTCACTTTGGAAGCTCGCAACAGACGAATTCTTCAATATTAAACTCGGCAAATGCCCCAAAACCTGTCGCGTCTGCAATCAGAGGAAGAAAGAAAAGAATAAAAACAAACCGAGGGACAGTACTGCGACCGGGCAGTCATACCCCACAGATGGCGGTGATGCCGATGAAGATTTGTCAGACCTTCCTCGATTTACGCTGGAAGAATTCTCGCGATTATTGCTATGGATGAGAACGCGACATCATTTGTCTTGTCGACACCCAAATCCTTTATGGTTGAATGTATGGTCTCACAGACAACTCACGTTACCGGATATCCGCTGGTTTTCGTCGCGTCAAGAGACAAGCACGTGAGCGTGTAACAGGCCCCGTTGGCATCAATAAATCAACGCGCATCTCAATCACATCTTAATTATTTATTCAAGACAAGTATGTACTTATTCACAAAATGGGAACTTGACAACACAGGCTTCAAAGTGCTAGTATCCCGATTCGGGAGACAATCGAGAGATAGTGGCCGTCGTCATCCTCGGCCGTTCACGTGACTAGGAATTGTGTCGGGTCATTTGCACGTAGTGATGCGTGCCATGGGCGGAGAAGATCAAGAAGAGGAGAGCGGAAGAGACCGGTACAACCTGGGAAAGCACCCGACCGAGACATCCCGAGAGAATTATATTTGGAATCAGCTTCCTGGAAGAGCGCATTACTGTGGAAAGGAGCTCGAGCAGTGAGTGAGTGCCATGGATGCTTAGGTTGCATCGAGTCCTTGGACATCCTGAAATACCTACGAGTCGATTAACAAAGCGCAGAGCGGGATCTCTGCCGCGCCGCGCCACAAAAAGGGATATAATCAATGAGTATGCCAGAGTGTAACACGCGTCGCCGCGCTGGTCTGAGAGCCACCGAGATGGCTCCAATGGCTCTTGCGCAACTCTCTATTAATTCTGTTTACCTTAGCTCCCCAATACCCTCCCTCGAATGCGCGTGCTTTCTAGTGCTTTGTTTTAGAACATAAACTTTTTAACCTAGCCTTGATACATTGCGGTAGCCCTGAACAACGATAATTTACTGAATTCCGTAACGTTCAGATACGTCGATGGTCAAATTGCAGGGGACTGTCAGAATCCTATGAATTGCGCATTCGTCGTGTTCAATAACAGTACTGGTGTCTCAATGAGGCCGCGAAAATATATTCCGCAGACCCATTTGGCTTGGGCAGCCCATAAACCATATCGGACATCTCCCAGAGCCGAAAGTATCACATCGCGCGAGTTTGAGCCAATATAAAACATATACTTATTGCGTCGGGGGAACCAAAGGGGTTCAACCAGTGTTCAATGGTCAGTCATTCAACTCAAACATGCAAATTGGCTCTGCCATACTGTAGTATTTCATTCAAATCTACACTGGATGTGACGCGTGACCCAAAAAACCGATTCGACATTTCGACAGCAGCCAAAATTTGGTGTGACACCAGCGAAATTTTCGACATTGAAACGAAAATTTGGCTTTTTTGGTCTTACAGGCAATTTGAGCCCTGTGTGACGCTCGGGAGGTTCGACAAACGGCCGCGTGATGCGTGACCCTTGCCAAATTTCGATATCGATAGGGGGGTGCGTGACGCGTGACTGTCGATTTGAACGAAATACTACAGTATATCATAAGAGTACAACTGCATAAGGGTGAATAATCATTGCTTTTGTTTGAAGTTGCACATTGTTCAAATGTCTTTCCTAGTCCTCATGCTAATCACATTTGAAATGACAGAGTGATCCAATATTCAAAGGTCTAGCAACTAAATTACGAACTAATCTACCAAAAACAAGAGGAAAAAAATATGGATAGAGTTGGAACATAGTAACATCAGACCCCCATGTGGATGAATGGGATCCAACGCTCGTAAGGGACCTTTCTCGCCTTTACATGTTTGACTGCATGATGCAGAGCCTCTGCCGCCTCGCTAGCCTGAGGTTGTTTACCATCCCGAAATAGATGAGAGTAGAAACTCTCTGCAACCAGAGGTCCATCTACATCATTCATGGACCACAAGGTCCCAACTATACCTCGGAAACCTGCAGCAAGGAATCCTCCACCAAGATGAAATGACTCATTGACCAGTACAGCATCCCCCATGGCTGTCTGGCATGCAGCCAGGATGTCATGATTTGCTCTTTTCCACATCCCACAAATTCATTCCAATAACCCGGCGACTACGCAGACACTCACCGGGTTATACCTCGGGATACTCCTACCGCCTCCCCCTTCCTTTGTCCTGTCTCTCTGTCTCCGACATCCTGCTCAAACCCCTTGATCGCCCTCGTCCCTGATCGGGTTATTTCAACCTGATCATTTGCAACCTCGATCGTATTTCAACCCGATCGCATTTCAACAGCGATCGTATTTCAACGATGCGACCATTATTTCCAATGGACCCCTTGGTGACTGGTAGTCATTACTACACCTTGCAGTATATAACCCTAGGATAGGTAGTTAGGCTCTTTACACTATTCTAGTCTATTCTCCAGAGCTCAATCTACCGCGTTTTGCCTATCTTCTTGTATCGCCCAGCCGCCCACGTCGCAGTAACCCCTGCAGTGAGGCCCTGTGCTGACACAGGAATACAAATTGAGCATTGGGAAGAGGCATCTGGAGAATTGTTTCCAACTCTAATTCACCTCCATAGAGCAGGAGATAACTCTTTGTTGCATTTGTTAAATCCTGTGTTCCATGACAGGCCAAATGAACCCAAGAGCAATCTTGTAGCAAGGCCTTTACAGCATCAACTGCGGCTTGTTTTCCTTCAAGACACTCCACATCAGGCTGCTTGATGATAGCAGTAATCTTTTTGACTTCTTCGCCTACTCCTTTGAGGAAGTGCATTTTTTCAGGACCAGTATGTGTCACTCCAACAACACCAAATCTGTGTGTATTCCTGGGTGCCTCTTTAGTATAGGCTTCCAAAAGGAATCCCAATGTTGCTGTGTATGAATGGATGGTGGGAGGGCATGCATGCAAGGGCAGTCTTGTGAATGCCCCTGTGGGCAGCCACCAGAGCCTACCATTGCAGATACCATGCTGCATTATATTATTAGTTGACAAGAAGAGAAATAATATGGCCACTGACTGATTCCAAAACCTGGTACACAGGACAAGCAATATGTGTCCAGAGCCAGTCCAGAAGATCTTCGAAACACTCTTTAGTAGTTTTGGCTCCAAAACCTCTTTATGATCAAAGAGTCTCGTAGAAGCTGATTCTCCTCGGACTCGGACACTGCAACGCCCAAGCAATTCTTTAAGCATGGCCTGTTGCGACTTTAGGAGTTCAAGTGTCACTTTTGGAAATGAAACATGAATGGGCTTTGGAATTGAAGGAAGAATGATAAGTCCATCACAACTGTCTTCATGGCTGTTCAGAATCACAATGGGACCCACTTGTGAGACCTGTTGAAGAATATTGTATGGTTTGGGAAGGAGAAAATATTCAAGGCCTGGTTGTGTCCGAATATCCTCAAGTAATGTATTTCTGTCAATTGCAGCAGTGCGCAGATCAGGAGATCCTATCATACAGGTCAGACGAAAGTTCTCGGAATCTCTCTGCTTGATCAGACGAAGCTGATCAACATCTGTCTTCAGTTGGAGTATTTGCTGAAATGTGGTGGCCAGGCCTTGCTCCAGAATTTCTATGGCAGAGGTGAAATTATTCAGGCTAATGCAGGTCTGAGTAGCAGTGGAAGTGGCTTGTCCAATATCAAGTCTACGGATAGCATCATGCCTTACAGACACTGAATGACCTATCCAAAGAAGTTCAGAAAGAAGCTTAAAGGCAGCCATATAAGCAGTTTGACATTCAGAAGGCTGAAACTCTTTTGCAAAGGCTGCCCATTCAAGTGCATTTCTCCAAGAACTTTGTGGTGTCGAGGAAGGGGTTTTGAATGAATCAGTGTAATGCTTGAGGGCAAGCTCAAGGTCTTTCGGATCCCTCATCCGCCGATATCGATGTGTCAATGAACCTGCAAGATTTTGAAGACAGCTTGGCTTCTCAGGGTGCCCATCTGGGGTGATTTCAGCTGCTTCCTGCTCATTCTGCACTACACTCTCAAGGTCCTCGATTTCTCCCAAGTGTCGGTATTGATATGACAGTGACACAGCAAGACTTTGCAGACAGTATGCTCTATTTGGATGCCCTCTTGGGGTGAGCTTCACTGCTTTTTGACTTGTCTGCAGTGCAGCTACAAGGTCCTGCACATCTCCCAATCGCTGGTATCGTTTTCTCAATAACACGGCAAGATGTTCCAGACGGCCTGGTCTCTCTGGATGCCCTTCTGGAGTGAGCTCCACGACTGTCTGGTATGTCTGTAGTGCAGCCACAAGGTCCTGTACATCTCCCAAGTGTTCATATCGATCTGTAAATAAGACAGAAAAGTTTCGTAGACATTGGGCTCGAGACCTATGCCATTCTGGGGTGATCACCAGTGCTGCTCAAATTCTCTGCAGTCCACTTTCAAGATCCTTCAGATCACCCAACCTCTGATATTGATCTCTCAAGGATATAGCAAGCTTTTGCATAAGTTCTGCTCTAGCAAGGTGTCCTTCTGGGGTAAGTTCCAGTACTTTTTCATCTGTCTGCAGTGCAGCACGAAGGTTCTTCAGATCTCCAAGTCTTCTATAATAATCTGTGAACATCACAGCAACAGCTTTCAGACGGCGAGCTCTAGCTGGGTCCCCATCAGGTGTAAGCTCTAGTGCCTCTTGCATTTTCTGTAGTGACCCCTCAAGGTCCTTCAGATCTCCCAAGCTCCGATATCGATCTGACAATGATATTGCAAAGTCTTGTAGATGGCCTGCTCTATATGGGTGCCTTGCTGGGATTAACTCCAGTGCCTCTTGCCTTCTCTGCAGGGCAACATCAAGGTCCTTCAGATCTCCCTGCCTTCGATATTGATGGGTCAATGACACAGCAAGTTTCTGCAGACAGTCTGCTCTATGAGGGTAGTCATACGGGATGAGGTCCAAAGCCGCCTGAAGATTCTGCACTGCATTCTCAAGATCCTCTAGTTCTCTCATTTCTTCGTATCTATCCAGAAAGGCTTCGCCAACCATTGTTGATATTCTGGGAGAGCTGGATGGCCTGCAGGTGTTTGCTTTATCTCCCCCGGGTCCTGAAAAATGGTTTAGTTTTTCACTACATAGTTGATTTCAAGCACACCGAATCTTCGGACAGATTGGTGGTTGAGACAGAGTCTATAAGCCAGTCATCAGAGCCATCAGAGAAAGAGTCCTACATCCAGTCAGTCCACCTAATATGTAGAATATTAATGATTGCCCTTACATCGTGTGCAAACATTTAGAAGGTATGAACATGAGTGGAGGTGAGGTGGGCAGATAGGAAAGATTGATTGATCCCGGTTGTTGTCCTCCAACTTATATATGCCCATGCACAGGTGCCCGAATATATATAGGTTGTTAAGCATCTATGGACCTGCGAGATATAAATGTCGTAGATGTACTGGCCTCGCTCCTCTGTATCACATTTCCGGCTATGAATGCAGGATTTAACCTCCTGGGTGGATCATTCTGCAGAGACAGTACCGTGTACCGTAGGTACGCACGTACACCTGGTATTATCAGTGACGGTATATGTCTCCTGTCAAAGACGGGTATCGTCCTGGGCAAAGATGGTTTCCAGTAACGGCATCTCCGGTGCACGGGATCTCGGCACGTCAGCTATGTGCGCCCCCGTCGGTCTTCGACGTTGTGCAGGGTTGCACCAAATCCGACGATGAATGCAGGGAACTACTGCAATGGAAGATTCTGTTTAAAAAAAAGAATGACCAAATTAAAGTTTGTGGCGGAGTATACAGCATACCCTGACAATTCCAAAAATCAATTATCCAGGATGGAGAATACATACTGCTTCACTTCTGCTTCACCTCTGATCGATCATCGCGCGCAGTACAGTTGAATAGCTCGTGTGGAATACGGTCGGGAAGGGCTCAAAGCCCATTCCATATGACCTGATATTCCATACGACCTCCGGCTTTGGCCGGGAAGGCTGATTTGAGGCTCGGAAAATGCCATTCCATATGGCCTAAATATTCCACTAACAATATTCCATATGAGCAACTCAACTGTACTACAATAGCATCAAATGGAAATGTGATGCCATCAGTCTGGCTGGCTGCAGAGCTGAGAGGGATAAAGGCGCAAATACCCGAGTGCTTCGACACTGTTGTAATCTGACCAAGTCAGTGTTCACAATTCTTTGGAATTTTGTCTCACTGAGATGGGCAATGAATATCCTTTTGAATTATAGGTTTTGGAACGTCTAAATAAAATTGGGGGTCACCTTCACCCGAACACTAGGTCGGATTACTACAGTGGGAACATAAGTGGCGCCCTACTTCACTGGTTGAAACCCACTCCGAGGGATGCTGCACTCATGCAGTGAGATGTTCAGAGAGCCACCAGTGACTCATTTTATGTTGGAAGGTTTTAACTTTTCCGGGCAGTGAGTCATTCTGGTGCTTCCGCTCCGAAATGACTACCTAACCCGATTTGGACACCTGGGCTCAAGTGCTTGGCCCAGAGGGGTAACGGATGGGTGGGATTATATGGGTAGGTGACTCCTTCAACATTTGCTTGCCTTCAACATTCTGATACAAATATTCAGTCTTTATCAGTCATCGCAACCGCTACAAGTGTTTGGCCAGTTCTTAAATTGATCTTCAGTCTCCGGAAGTTGACCAGAGAAAATCTTCGTTCTGCCCGCACAGCCTTCATCCCAGAGTTCGTGTTTCTCATTTTCAGGAGCGGGCCTTAGGCGGAGCGGATCAACGAAGAGCATTTTGATGGCCACGGCAAAGTTCATACTCGTTACTACGACTTTGGCGAGTTGTCTTTTTTGCCCGTTGCATTCACAGGGCCTCCGACGTCGCCGACCTCGTCACACATTCCTCTCCATAGTATCCACACTGCGACTGCAGCGGGAAGAGACACGCACACAGCGACGGGTGATATTGACCCTTCCCCAGCTCCCTCTCCATCTATCGACACCCTGACCCAACCTCAGTGCCCTTGGCATACTCCCTTTGGCGAAACCACCCTCTTATCAGCAATCTCACCCAACGCGTCCCCTTCCCCGGTACGCAGTGACACCCCGCGTCAACAACATGAATCCTACTCCATATCTACATCCGTGGACGATCTCACGCTTGCCGGACACATACGCAGTGCCTCCCTTAAGGCAGTGACCCCAGAGGAAGAGCATAGTCACGACACCGCGCACGGATTAACCCGAGCCACTGATCACAGACGCCGCGAGGTTACTCCCCATTCTGTTGACCTCGTCAACGCCGAGGAAGGATATGGGCAAGGCACCGCACGGGGATCAGCCCACGTGGAGGATCACAACTCAAGGTGCAGGGCCATTCACTATTCCATTGACATCGTCAACGAATGAGGTTCTTTGCGAAGGATTCTTGGAAACGGCGACACGACGAGGCACAACATCAAAACACGTATTGCATTGTAGAGTGTTTGTAAATTTTTGGGTGACTGTTTGTATCCACAAGATTAGTATTTATTCTAGTTCGCAGCCTAGCAGCACCCTTTTTTGGGAGAAAGACCCAACATGAAACGTAAAAGAAATCAACCACAGTCACGTGTGGCTCGGGTTGAAACTTCATGGACAATTTTGTAGGCCGGCAAATGCGCTTCTTGCCACAGCTGTGATCGCAGATCGTCAATAGCTCTCGCGGAGTAAGGCCATGCCGATAAACCCATTTATCACTCCAGATCCTCTCCCCAGCCCAGCTTTTCAGTGTTCCCTGATCACGGGCCAACACATCTATCATCTGCGAAAGTTGAAATTTCTGGACACTCCCCTTGGTAAAATTTCACCAAATACATGTTTGCGGGCACACAAATGAAGGGGCATCGCTCCACTTAAGATGCCTACGCAGCTTGCTTGGTGACGCCGAGGATGAAACTGTCATTCGGTATTTTCCATGTTTCAGTCAGAGCACAGAACATTGTCCCAATTAATTTTAATTCCCTCAATCTCCTCTGAATTCCCAGCGAACAAAAACCTCGAACCCAGCTCTCTCCAAGCGTGGGACAAATGTACCTTTTTCGGCTCTCCGACTCGGATCAAACTGGCCAAAACTCCCCTTTCCCTGAGCGCTCATGCGAGTTTGTGTCGAGTCTCTTGAGCAATCCTCCTCCTTGACGGCAGAAGTCTCCCCCATCTACTCTGCCCTCCTGGTATGCCACTGGGCCTTATGCAATTGTGCATGCCACTCCTGCCAGAGCTTTCCTGCAAACCTCATCCAGAGAAAATGCTGAATCTCAAGATGGACTTCCAACCTCGTCTTGCGATTAGGGTTATTAGGGAGGACTCATGGGGTTCAAGGGGCGGTCCCAAACCCTAACCCTATGTCTAGGACCTTCTACAGAGACCACGGGATCTGGAGGGTTGGGGTTGGTGCTAGGCTTAGGGCACAACAGGTCCTTCCTCTAGGATGATATGCTTGGGAGGAGGCAGTGGGCAGTGGAGGTGCCACCCCACTGCCTCCCCCCCCAGCATATCATCCTAGAGGAAGGACCTGTTGCAAGGAAAGGAAAGTTAACTCAACATCTGAATTGTTGCTACGCTGTAAATGGAGAAATGTGTTGAATATTTTGTACAGGCAGGCTCTGTGCGGTGGTGTCACAACCATTGCGACACGGTAAATAGGGAACTATATTGAATATTTTGTACAGGCAGGCTCTCTGTTGTGCTGTCACAACTGTTGCGACATGGTAAATGGGGCACTATATTGAATGTTTTGTCTGGGCAGGCTCTGTGTTGTGGTGTCGTAACCATTGCAACACAGTAAATGGGGCACTATATTGAATATTTTGTACAGACAGGCTCTCTGTTGATATCCCAGCACGCTCGAGTTCACAATGTATCTTAGTATAGTGGACCAAGATAAACCGATTGTGCTTAAGGAGATTGAGAAGCTCGTCGAGGAACCAGTCCGGTCTGTGATGGATGAGCTGGATGAGATGGGCCACATCATTGTGGTGCAGAAGTCGTGGGCAGCCCATATGGTTCTGAGGCCGCATGACGTCGCCGGTGGTGTGCCACAGATGAAAGAACACGAAATAATGTACTGCGTGGGAACCCAACACATGCAAGAATTTGTTTGATGAAGAGGTAGCCTTGCTCGTATAAATCAAGTGCAGCAATTTTCACGTCCCAGCTGATACGGCGATTGCCCATTAGTGTGTGGATAGGAATAAGGTGCTATGTGTTGTTATTCAACCAGAAAGCCATGAGTGGCAATATGTTAACGCACGTTGTATCAGAACAATTAGTACAATAACCAGCAAGAACAGGCGAGAATGCATGGGTAAAGTGAAAAACCAGACGTATAAAGGCGAGAAACTCGCGAGAACGGGGGGGGCACGATTTGAAATAGGCACAGAATGGTGTTCGAATGTGCCTACTTTGAGCCGATTCTAGCCAGAACTGAGCGAGAAAAGAGGAGTGCAAGATGGCGGCCTAGCGTGCTGGAGCCGAAAAGTAAGGTCGAAAATAAACCAAGATATCTAAGTGAAGAAACCAGCCAGAATATGCACAGCAAAAATATTGTGCAAGGACTGTGGAAAATGCAAGGATCATAAAATGATTGTACTGGCCTAACCACAATCTTTGCCTTTTGCCTGGATATTAAGGCCTTCCAGCCTCTTCTTTCGAGTTATTATAGGTAAGCATGAAACACAGAATGGCATACAGTTGAATTGCGAGTGCTGCTCAACATGTCCCGGACTTGGAAATTAAACTGTTAAACCTCACACAGTAATTGATGATAGAATCATTCAAAGCACCCTGTCACATTACCTGTTTGGCTCACTTGTAAGATCCTCTTCCTACTTTTGTTCTTCTAAATGTCGCACGAGTTCAAGTCTCAGAGTTGGTGCCCTTTTGCATTTACTTGAACATCGTTTGAACCCTGTTTAAACAGGGATCAAACTGAACAAAGTTTAAAATCTGATTTACGTTGAGATGCTCATTGTTTAAACAAACCTAATAGGGTTACTGTTAGTCAGAGGCTTTATCCCCAGATCACGGCTCAGAGCAAGTTGGAAAGGCTTTGAGCCTCCTTCAGATTAGGATATAAGGAAGATAACTCGCGTATCGAAAGGAAATAACTGTCACCCTCCACCGTCCATCAACGCACAGTGTGCGGCGATCTCGCCAAAAAAGAAAAAGACCAAAAAATTAATTAATGAATGCGGGATTGCTATCCGGGTTGGGATGTACCATTAGGTAGGTCGGAAATGCACAGGACTGTCGCTCGCAGTCTCGGGCACAGCGACCGGATGGGGATCGTCCTATCTGGGCGTGGGTGTGGCCTTCGTCGCAAGTGGGATGCATGAGCTTCTCGATGAGCGCACCGAAGACGTAATTTCTGTGCTCGACTGGCACCGCAATGACAAGTAAACAAAAATGTGAGATCTCAGAAAGTAAGCATAGCTATGTACCTCTATCGTGGGTACATACTGAGGGGTGGTAGTGGCCGCTTGCCAGGCAGCAGCGGTTGTGGTGGGGGATGCTGCAGCTTGATCACCGGGTTACTTCAAGAATTAAGGTGTACGCTGGCAGGGCAGGAGGCAAGACGTACGTTCATGGTGGGGCGGGAGGTAGAGACTTCAGTCAATGGGTGCATTTTACAGTCCAGGTTCGGGAGCAAAAGTTCTAGAGTACTTGGGCTCACTGCTTTCTGACCCTTTCTAGACTCAGCCTGAGTGTAGGGACCCAGAAGTAGCTACACCGATGATTGAGGCTAGGTGCCTAAAGCATAGTCTGTAGAGATCTGCCTAGCTCTGGCTAGGTTAGTGTAGGTCAGTCTAGGTCTGGGAGGGTCTGTGTAGGCTGTCACAGGTGCTTGTAACCCCCTACAACAGGGGGAAGCCATGCAGATACTCAAAATATTAGCTAATGGAACTGTTGCTCCGCGAGTTCTTCTGGTGCAACTGTCCAAAAATCGCACTACAACTAGTCCCTGCGCAGCTGAATTTTGAGGACCACAGTGTACAGAGAAACTTGAGCTTAAAACTTGATGGTCTCCATGGAACTGCAAGCAATGTGCAAGACAAAAAAAAACATTCAAAAGGGAAGTCTAGGTCTGTGCAGCTGAGTTTAGGGAGCTAGCCTCGCCTTCCACAAGCTACCCTCATCTACACTTACCTGAGTTTAGGGGCCTTACTGGGTACTCCAGAAGCCAAACGAACATTACGTGTAGTCGCCTAGATGGGGGGCTGTGTAGTGATCTACACCGACCTAACTCCATCTAGCACAACCTACAGAACCTAGCCTCAGCTGAGTCTAGGACGGGTCGGAACACAGTGGCTGCGTGTGCACGTGATATCATCGATAAGATTGAGACCCTATTGACCAGTAAAAGTCAGTTTACAATGGGAAGAAAATACGGACGGACAAACGTACTTGTCTCTGAACCAGGATTTGACTTGCTTTCTGCCTAGAATGAACGCAATATGAAACAAAA
Source organism: Mycena leptocephala (assembly GCA_029378395.1). Lineage (NCBI taxonomy): Eukaryota > Fungi > Basidiomycota > Agaricomycetes > Agaricales > Mycenaceae > Mycena > Mycena leptocephala. Next base: position 83,728 of record JARJLF010000240.1, read on the forward strand.
TATAAACCGACCTGGGACACTGACGATACGTACTAGTAGAAAGACGACGTCAGGGGTCTTCTGGTTATGTCCTGGGATCGTGAAGTCGTTTTGCACAGTATATTTTCTGCATCGTCCGGGAGACACAAGACTGAGGTTTGGCAAATTGAATTTTAGGCCGGTAGTGCGGATCTTCAGACGCAGATCAAGCAAAAGAACTCACCTTCGAATGAAGGACGATATTTGGGTCGAATTCATTCTGGAGGGCGTAAGATCAGATAGATTCGGTATCGTGTAGCTTGTGTGGTCGCTGACCAGACCCAACATCGAAGGGAAGATGAACTGAGGTAGGAAAATCGTGTCAATCAACACAGAATTTACTGTATACGTATCCCGGCAGGGTGAACTTGAATCCGAAATACCCCCGACGAGTTGAACTGTCTTCGTCACTAATTGTTTCCCCGAATCAGTCCGCTGAAACTATGAACATATTCAGCGGCAAAATGTGACGCCTGGACTGAGATGAAACCACCCACCTTGAGAATTTCCCGCGGCCAATGCGCTTCAGACACAAAATATTCAGGATGTGAGTGGCGTTGCTCGTATACACACCAAAGTTCAAAAATGTGTTATACCACCAACCAGCTGCAGGGTAGTGAGTCGGCAGGACAGGTCGTGCGCGCAGATATTTGCGAAATCCGGTTGCGCATGAGCAGATGTTTCTCCACGGCCAGAATCATGTACGAGTTCGGGACGCCCAGGACGCCCATCACGGGGAAGGTTTGCGGAACTGCCTTGAAATACATCAAAAGAGCGCGTAGTACATATCGGACAGTATAAAGGTTGAGGCAGGTCTACCATGATAGAGTCCACGAATCCACGTAGGAAAACCGAGGCCGCTGTGATCTTGTAAGTTGTCACTGACGCAACGCGACGTATAGAACATTGAATCGAACGCAGGAACGATGAAATGGAGGTTCCAGTTGTAGAATCACAGTGGGCTTGAAGCCTGTGAGGAGGCGGACTCTGGTTGTCGTGAGATCAGGACACAGCCACTGGACCCGTCTTCCTCACCCCAGTGATCATCTTCGGCTCTTGAGTCTTGACATTCCTTTCCTTGTCTTCCATGTTCTCTGAGTTCTGCAATACATTCAAACGTTAGGCTCGTGACCAGCCTAGGAATAGGCGGTGCATATTGCGTCTGAAATGGATATACTCTCAAATCAGGCCAAGAGTTTCACGGTGGAGCGGCGCGCGACGACAGATAGGCACAAGGCGGGAGGATAAAAGGAAAAAAAAGAGTTTACACCGTGTAGAGGAGTAGTCAGCAAGTCTACGCCAGAAACAGTCAGTAGAGATACAGAGAATCTAAAATTCATGGCCAGCGTACTCTGGAGACTAACATTCGCACATCGACAAAGCTCTAAAGGTGTAGCACGTTGCTCCGCAATCTGACAAGTGGGAATCAATTGATATACATACCTTGTCGAACAGGACTGTTAGGGCTGCCGCCCGTGCCCGTGGCCACGGTTCGACGGCACCCGTCCCACGGGTGCCGTGCCCGTTCCGTCGGCAATTTTTTGCGACTTTCCACGGCACGGGTACGGCACGGCTGTTCACCACCACGGCCCGTTGAGACACGGCCGTGACGGCCGTCGAACAGGAGGTTTTCAAATGCATCTGGAGGGTCTGATATTGATCATAGAGGCTCTCGAGTACTCCCAGATACTCACCAAATGCTTCTCCAACAGTGATTTGCCAGGTCTGGCAGTATAACTGCAAAGTTACAGCCAAGTTGCGCTGATGCCGGAACATGCCGGATATGATAGCCGAGTTTCAACTTGGTTTCCTCCACAATTTTGTTCTGTGTTTTACTCATTCCTCACATGTTGTTCAGATTTCTGATTGCACAATCGATTTCAGAGTCCTCTGAACTGACCTTTAAGGCCATTGGGAAGATCAGGAGCCGTAGAATCTCGAGTGAGTGAACAGATATTATTTGTAGCTTCGCCAGATGGGCTGCAAAGGCTGAATAAAGTTTATATACACCTCATAGCAGTCATAGAATCATGCTCTGATGAAGAAAGACCTATAGAAAAATATTACAGGGCCGTGGACTCGTCACGGCCGTGCCGTTGACCGTGCCGTCCCGTCAAGATTTTTCTGGACCACTCGACGGGCCGTTTGAGACGGCCCGTGCCGTCGACACCCCGTCGTTTCCACGGCCGTGCCCGTGACGGGCACGGGTGGCAGCCCTAAGGACTGTCTATACCATGGCACATGATCGTCCCCCGGATTTGGCAGAGCAAAAGAATCGAGGAACCGAAATGAGCTATGAATCCGCTGTGTAGGATCATCCCGAGGCGATGTAGACGAGGGGCGAATAAGTAACGATTAAAAAGTTGAATTCTGGGGCACCTGGTGCACGAGCAGGTGGAATGAGGGTTTGATTTGTCCACTGATTTGTCTACTCTCAGCTGACATCTTGACCTAGGTCAAGATTTTGCTTTATCTGGTGTGTAATTCCACTGCACAAATGGTCAGACACCGGAATTATCATCAGAATCTCTTATAAATCGCCGACAGGCTAGTTTAGGCAGTCGCAGATAATATCTGATACAACAATTAATGAGCAAAATATTTCGCGAGTGGCATGAGGACCTCATCATCAGCCTCGGCCTTGGTCCTCAGGTCTCGTCGCATCACCCTTCATTCCCGACGTCCGTCGTCATGACGTCTCAAATCTTTGGCACTTGATGAAGTTCCATGTGCCACAAGCTTCCTGGGACAAATTAATTTCACATTCATCCTATACTACCGGGGCCTGGTAGGAATAACAGCCGGTGGTAACGTCCAGCATTTAAACTAATAATCGTCGCTGTCTCCGCTCGAGAGACATCGCTTTTTTTTCCGGTCCAAGAATTCTGTTGGTATGATACCTGCCGCCAACTCTGTGACAATCTGATATTCCTCAACGTTCACCGAAGTTCGTTGACGCCGGTGTTAAGATCTGCGGGAGAGACGCTTTGATCTTTTTTCTCACTACCCACTCAAATTTAGAACAGTATCCACACGTGGTACTACCTATACTTGTAATGTATCAGATACCTCCTGAATGTTTACAGCTGGCTGCCATCTTTGATTGTTCTCCCCGTCCTAAGCCGTGATGCGGTCGGTACACTGTTGACTCCGGCTTGGATTTCTTGATAAGGGTCTTCGTGGGATACGGTGGCACTACTTATACTTGTAATGTATCCTCTTGAGTGTTTACAGCTGGCTGCCATCTTTCATTCTTCTTTCCATCCTAAGCCGCGATGCGCGCCGACTCTGGGGTGGATTTCTTGATAAGGGTCTTCGCGGAAACTGGAGTCAGTGCTATAGAATGGTCAAACTGCTGTTTCTCATAATGGCACCTAGGTTTCCCTCCTCCTCTACGGTGTGTCATGTCTGGTGTCACAGCTTAGGCCTCTCCAATATCGAATCGCAGGCATCTACGTCAACCTTTTTCTGGTCTCTATCTACACGCTCTCTCGTCGCCGGGAAACTCCTGGAATAAACATTCTTATAGCTGCGAGTTGCGTTATGGCCGTTGTGGCAACGACGCAGATGGCCGTCAATATTGCCGGAACCGTGATAACCGCTCGCTTCGTCCAACAACTTGTGCATGTGAAAGTATTGAGCCGACCCCAGTCCGTGAGGACGCTCGAGACAGTAGAGAATGTGCTGTTGGCAATAAACAAGTGGGTCAACAAACTCCATTGACTCGGAGTCGAGAATCACCTCACCAGTGTCGTGACAGATTTATTCTTCGTTGAGTTTTCTCCTATCCAAGTCAACAGTAGACTGACCTAATCCTAGATGTATCGATGCTATGTGATATGGGGATGCCAACGAAAGGTACTCATTCCGCCTGCACTCCTCATGCTAGCGACCTTGCGTGAGTCGCCATCTTAAATTTTACACACATGTGTTTCTAGCATGGGCATGTTTCTGTATAGTTGCGTCTATCCTGGCATCACGAACCACCAGCATTACCAACGCACAGATCCCGTTTGGTCTGGCGGCTGCAACAAATCTCGTTCTCACCGCCCTTACCGGTACGACAAGTCCCTCGGTTGTTGGCCTCCGCTGAGATGTTCGCCTAGCTGGTCGGATATTGTGGATCCTGCGTCAATCGTCACATGTTGGTCGTGATAACACATACCGCAGTCGTTACAACAGGGCCATAGGAATCATGTGTGTAACCTGCGATGGATAAACGACCTGACTACCACTCGTATTGACTTCGGTTCCTGTAGACTCGAGTCCGGCGCAATCTATTGTATTGCGGCACTATTTCTCCTTATTGCTGCCTCCCAGGATAATATGAACATCTTCACCGTCGGGTTCGCCATCGAACAACAACTGCTGGTCAGTTCAAACCATTCTCGGGTGGTCACATCCATTCATCTTATCTGTCTCACAGATCATAATACCAACGCTCACCCTGGTGTATGTTGGCCTCAAGGATACAGTTGAGCGCCGAACGGGAACCACCGGCCAAGGATTTGTCAGCCAGGACCCTCCCTCCATCTTGGCCACACGTGCAGTGCGGCCATATCCACCTTCGCAGGTACTAGATATCAAACCGCATGGAACAGAAGAGAAGGACAGTGAATCCGTATGAGCCGATATGAACGGTATAGTAGTGGCGTCGATGATATAGGGTGATAAATTCCTTCCTGAATTTCCTGCTTTGAAGATATCAGGGAGTGCGGTAGTGTTTTGAACCGCGGAAAAGTTGTCGGGCCGGATGGTTCAATCTGAATTTAATGTCCGCGCGAGTTTCGCCGTTGAATCCTGATTGAGTAGCATGATCGAGTCGATGTCCATGAGCCTCCTCGCTTCGATCTCTAAATTGTGGCAGCTTCCCTCGCTGTCTTGGCCCTTACCCCCCTCGACACTGTTGACTTCGACGTTATCCTGCCTGTCAATTCTTTTCGGGCTTTGAAATCCCTCCGCATCCGGTCCTGCCCGCCTGAGGGAATGAACCGATTCCTTGCGTGGATCCCAATCGGAGTATTGCGGTCGCTCGACATTTCTTACCCCTGGGGATCCCAAACCACCCAATCCTCGATCGATGATATCTTCCAAACTATATCCCATCGATTGACCTCCTCGCTCCAACGGCTAGAACTCTACGGCTTTCCGTCATGATCCAGAGACCACTATCGTTTGCTTTTAACCCTCCGAAATCTCCGTAGTTTACGCGTCCGAAATATGGTCATGCCAATTTGTGCTGCAGACCTCCCCGCCGTCATTGCGACGTGCCCGGACATGCGATCGTTGTGTTCCATCCACGCCCTATTTACCCATAAATTCTCTTCACCACTTTGCACAGAAGTAGAAAAGTCGGACAGATCTCGAAGTCACTCTATCGACCTCGGACCTTCCCCCGTTCACTATCACCCCGCTGTCCAGCATCCGCTCCAGACGCTCAATGTAGCAGATTCTCCGTGCCTTCTGACCAATCTGCATGGCACTTTGACCGTCTGTTTCCGCAGCCGTGCTCCCTTGGTGGGCGTGGAGCTGATCAAAGTCGGTAGGCAGAGGTGGAAGGTTTGATGTTTGCTTTCCAGGATGTCAGAATGCATGCTGTTACCCAAACTTGAACCGCGTGCGGCGTGCGCTCGTACTTCAAAAAAGAGGTTCCCTCACATAGGTACAATCCACCCAGAACTTCGAATCTTCTTCTCACGGTGCATTTGTAGTTGGAGGGATGTTGAACCGAATTTTGGTATATGGGGATAATTTCGATCACCCGATCTATAAACATTACACCTGCGCTACAATCCACTGAAATGTTCGATTCTCTGTTGAATTTATTCCATTTTCCCCGCTCTCGGTTCAAGATCCCCAACGTCAGCAATCCGTTTGCGCGGCAGCGCGAATGGTGATAATCCGGATGTGCCACGATATCCTAAATCCGGGATGTCAGTCTGAAACGAAGGAAGAAAGCGCCCGTTCAACATCACGATCCTAACACTAGAAGTCATCCAGGATCTTCATGGCATCTCGTAGCGTGGTATTCCATTCGGGTGTCAGAGCTTTAGTAACTTGACCCCTGTGCGGCATTACACTAATCAGTGTTCTCGTGAGAGAAGGACATTCCCAGTTCATTTTACCTCTACTTACCGTGTACCTTTTCAGTGGAAGGCACGGCGCAACACGCGACGAATTTAGATTGGAAGGAATCTTTCCCGAGTTAGGGAGAAACGATTATTGCCGAAGTGGTGAGAGACTAGGTAAAATATTGCATAGGGACTTGAGAGGGCCGGTCACCCGCTGAGACGCGGCTGCAAGTTGCATCGAACTTTCCGGCAGAGCACTCTCCTCAAAGAATCGCGAACCACGAGATTGCGTTCTGGATGGAACGCTGGATGGAACGATGGTCGAGACCGAGACAAAGAGAACACTGTACGTCGGAACAGGCGAAAATTGTCGCCAAACTTCAGCTTGAACATACCGAGCTCCAGGATGCTCTATCTGATTTGCGGCTTACCATTGCGCGACTGGAACTCGGTACTCCTGCTCTGCCACTTTGCATTCGTGACCATTCCCCGGCTCGTCGCAATACGGAGGTGCCCCGTGTTTCGTCTGCACCTACTAAAAGTCTTTCCACATACCCTGTTCGAACCCAGGTCCCACTGGGTTACATCTGCCCATCCTACCATACAAGCGGCCGGCCAGACCACAGTACACTTGAGTAGTACGACCCCCTGGAATGGTGTGTGCTCCGTTGGCATCCTGTAGTTATATGTAAGGATAACCACCTGTACATTACTACTTGTTTGTCTTCGGTAAACTCGTTGTTCAGACATTTGGACCACGCGAGTATAATAAATCCCCCCCCCCCCCCCCCCCCCGTACCGTTGTAGTGCTGGTATATTGTAAGGACTCCTAGTCTTACAGGACCACGAAAGGCGTCGAACAATTGGTAGGATTGTCGAAGTGCTGATCGTAGTGTAGAGTAAGAGTAAAAGTAAAGTAAACTAGTGCAAATATAAGGTATTTAAAGGATTCGGCGCTGCCGAATCCTAATATATGTAAACACTCTTCGAGGGGGTGGGGTTGCTCAAAACCCACACCTAACATATATCTTTTCAAGCAGGTCCAATAACGAATCTGACCCCAAAGGTATCCAAAGATGCGTCATCACAATGAGCTCAGAATCCGCAGGGCCCGTCTTAGGGGTTATTCCACGGACAGCGTTGCGATTTGTGCAGTCCACTGGAAGCCAGCGGTGGAAGAGGCGGGAGCGGCAGCAGACGCAGCCTGAGGGGAGGAGGAGGCTATTTTATTATACTTATACTGGGCGCGAGGACGAGGGGGGAGGGCTATCATACAACGAAGGGAGGGAGGGGAATAATCATACTCGGTCATTGGAAGGAGGAGTGATTTGAGAGAAAAAAGGTTGGACGGTATAAATGTAGCCGCTCTACAGCATTACACAGCACTACGCACAGCCTCGAATATTACGTCGCACAATTGTTGCACAACTGTACGCACATCTGCGGAGCTGAAAGAAAGCAGGACATATTGCGTTCCAGGATGTTACCTTGAGGTGCGCATCTGGGACAAACCGAGGACATGTCGATGGCCTTGAAGCCTGCACGGCAACTTGAATGGAGTGTGGGGACCGCTACAGTTTGTTGTTTGGGGTAAACCAGGCACAATCGGTGCACATTGACAGCAACACAGCAACAGCCATTGAGATGTCGGCGTTGTGCTTACCTCCACCTCAACTCCACCTCTCGCCAGCTCTCTCGCATGGTCATTTCCTTTCTTTTACAGGCCCATGCGATGTTCAGCCAATTACCGCCTTAGCTGAAGAACGCGCAACGACCTACAACTCGTCTGGCTGGTGGCTCTGCTCACTGTGTCACTGCATTTTGACGGCTTCTGGAGCCACGTGTGTCCAGATTTGGCGAGCCTTAGCCGAGATCGGTCGAGACGTCTCGGCAGGGCCAGGCAGACCTTGCCGAGACGTCTCGACCGATCTCGGCTAAGGCTCGCCACATGGCTCCAGAAGCCGTCAAAATGCAGTGTCTGTTTCTCAGTGCGGACGCAAATTTGTTGATGGACTTGACGGCTTCAGTATACCCGTCGCTGCGGCCGTGGATAGCGTGAAGATATAGTATGTACTCGTTCCAAGTCCCAAGATCGTAGGGAAATGGTTCTTTATGGGCTCCTCACAGTGGCTTCGAGCCCGAACTCGGTGTCTTCAAGAATGGGTATTCTGGGACTGAAGCTTTGGTTTTGTCTGATATTTCTTCAGTCTTTCGGCACTTTTGACTGTTTCTCGCAGAGCTTATACTTCCCTCTATTTGCGCGTTAAGCGCCGTCGAGTACGCAACGGTCATGCATATGTACTGCGTGCGGTTTCCTCGTTCCTTCTTGACGCGTACCCACAGCCCGTGTGCTAATTGGTCCTCGAGCAAGAGACGATGGCTGCTGTCCTCGGAAACTTGTCCTCGCTCTGCGCCCCACACTGGCTTTACGAGCGGGTACCTATCTTCCTCTTTCCAGCCACGTCTACTCGTCTCCACCGCCGTTTCGAGCGATCTTTCTCATTGCCTCACCGTCTCCCGCTGTCACCATCCAATTCATCGCCTCGCTGGCGTTCGTGGCCCCGAGCAGCATGGAATACACGAGTTCCTGGCGCAGTACTCTGCGGCTGCTTTTCCCGTCCTCCCATCATCTTATCCTCGCGCCGCGCCATCTCCGCAACGTTGCGTTGGCTGAACCGCAAGTATCCATGCCTCCCGCGCGTGGCTGCGTGTATCTGTGGGAGGGCAGTGCGGCGCGTCTCTCGGTGGCGACGAGGATGCTGTGGGGCAACGCCGAACAGGCGGAGTCTGAGCCGTGAGTCAAACATCTAGACAGGGTTCTAATACCAGAATATCGAAGCTATTTGATAACCAGAGTCGCGATATCTGTCACCTACCCACTGGAACCGGACATTTGTCACTCACACCCGCTGTATCTCCGATGTTTGTGTGCTTTGTAATTTTATGATGGTCTTGATAGACCTTTCGATATCTAGCCCATAACCATACCACCTTAGTTCGCACGACAAAAACGTACTTCCGGACACCCAGAATGCGAGCAGTTTGAATCATGGAGCAATTTGTGTCTGGGTCCTTGCATCATCCTTCGTGTGCCTTCATCTGCGTGGGGCGCTTGTACTCTCTGATTCTCGTGCGACTTCTCCCGCATCGAGTCTTCCTGTGAGCTGTATAATTGGCAGATCTTTGATACCGCTGGTGCACGTGTCTCATCCTTGATTCAGAATGGAGAGAGTGCATGAAAATAGGTCCTTGGGTATGGAAGGGTGTCAGATCCTGGAAATCGGGCGCTTGCTTTCGGTCTGCTGACTTTCTGCTCAATTCAGTAATTCTCAATTGGAGTTGTGCAAGTCCGAGGTGGGTCTGCCTTTCTCTGGCTTGTTCTACCGCTGAACTTCGCGTTGAGGGGCTCGAGGCAATACCCGAGTAGACCTCTATGTGTTGACTGATAAACGAGATAATTGATAAGCATCGACTGTTAGAGGAAATACGTTCAATTGACTCCCGGCCTTGACACTCAGCGCCAAAGCTTTAAATATTTTCCACTGTCCCCAACTTATGTGGGGATGCAGCCCCAAGCCCGGGTGCTGATCGTTCACTTGCTTAATTCTATCTGGAGTCAGAGATGGGTCTGCGTTTGTCTAGTTTGCCACGGCTGAACTTCAACAACGAGATTTAGAAGGCCTCGACACGCAAGACTCCAAGCAACCTACGAGCGCGATCGATTGATATCCGCCTGCCAGTGATAAGCATTGACTAAGACGGGAACTTCATTCTAGACTCTCACGGCACTGACACTTAACGTGAAAACTTTCAGAATGCGCTGCGGATCTTCACTGTCCCCAACTTGAGTGAGAATGCAGCCCCACGCCCGACTTGAAAACCTCATCGAGTACACGATACTGGCGGCGACCACACTCAAAGAAATCGCGCAATCAGCGCAGGTACCATGTCTGCTCTTAACGTCCTCGCTGAGTTTAATGATATTGGAGTTCGTTTCGGTGCGCTGTATCTTACCTCCTGCCCGGCAGACGACCAGATCTAACGAAAGCTCAGGCATCCAAGGCAACAAAGGAGCTGACGATCCAGATGATTGAGCAAATACATGAAATTTTGTGCGCAATTATCGGGCTATATTCGTCGACCGCGATGGATCGGATTCTTCCGTCAGAGGTGTTGTATGATATCGCGACGTTTATCGAGTATGCTTTGTTATGAATTATCACCGCCGCATTGTCTAACCAAATCCTCCAGAACTCTACAGAAAATTTACACGTTCATGAAAGGGCAGCAGGAGATGGGCAAGATAAAGCAGCTGTTCAAGCAAGGGACCAACGCCGCACAACTGGAAGCATGCAAAGCCAGCCTGCAAGAGGCGCTCACGGCCTTCAGAGTGAGTAGAGAGTTATTTTTCGTTTGATCAATTTAATATTAGTCCCTGCAGGTGCAGATTGGCGTTTCAACGCTGTCTGGCATGGCGCAAGTAAGGAAAGATGTGGAACAACAACACGAAGAGCTCGTTGTGTTACTTGCGAATTTGGATATTACACGTTCGGACTCGTCTTCAGTAAGAATCGGTGGCTTATTCTCTATCTGCGGCTATATTTCCTGGCAGGTTGGAACAGAAACCATGTCGAGTATGGGTTCCAGGTTCGTTTACATCCATTCAATTCACTCGACATCGCGATCGATACCTTTCTAGTGTGGAATCTCTAGGCCTACTACCTGCGTCGCCGCAAATTTTTCACGGCCGTGAATCCGAGCTTGAGGGCCTCCGTGGCATCCTCGCTCGGGATTCTGCGCGCATTGCAATCCTGGGACCCGGTGGAATGGGGAAGACCACCCTCGCCCTGTCTTTGCTCCACGAGCCCAGCACTGTGTCGAAATATGTCCACCGGTATTTTGTTCCCTGCCATTCCACTCCCACCTGCTCTGAACTGGTGTCGAATATCGCCTCACATATCGGGGTAGCCCAGGGCCGCAACCTCGCGCACAGAATCGGTCACCATCTTTCACTCAATCCCCCGTCGCTTCTAATCCTTGACAATCTTGAAACCCCTTGGGAACCGTTGAGCTCTCGTGCAGACGTGGAAGAACTTCTCTCGCTCCTCGCAGATGTTTCGCATGTGGCAATCGTGGTTAGCGCCGCAGCCCAGCATGCATTGCATTATTTTACTGACAATATCGTCCTTGCAGATCACCATGCGCGGTGCGGAACGTCCTGGGAAAGTTAAATGGACGCGACCTTGCCCTCCACCGTTGAAACCTTTGTCAGATGTTCCCGCACTGCAGACCTTCGTGGATATTGCGGGTGAATCTCATGATAAGGTCATTGTCCAACACTCATCGACTTGACCGGCAATCTCCCTCTGGCGGTTAGCCTGATTGCCAACGTCGCTTCTTATGAAGGTTGCGAGATTGCTTTGTCGCGCTGGAAGACCGAGAGCACTCGACTTCTCTCGGACGGATACGACAAGACGTCAAGTCTCGAAATCTCTATTATCCTCTCGCTTTCCAGCTCACGGATGAACTCAGAGGCGCAGAAATTACTCAGCCTTTTATCAATGCTGCCCGATGGCCTCTCGGATGCCGACTTGGTCCAGAGCAAACTGCCCATTTCCAGCATCTTGAGCTGTAAAGCTACGCTGATTCGAACCTCGCTCGCCTACACCGACTATGGCCATGGGCAGCGACTCAAAGTTTGGTGCCAATCCGTGAATATGTTCACAACGTATATCCTTCCTCCCCCGGGATACGGCTCGCTCTGCGCACATACTTTCACAGAACATTGGACCTCTGGGATCAATATAAACACCCCTCGCCGATGAGCTCCGTACCCCAAATTTCGGCCAACCTTGGCAATCTGAGCAGTATCTTCTCAGATGCCATTCAAACGGAGTCTTCGGACATCGTTGCCAGTCTGCACAGCGTTATTCTGCTCAGCAACTTTTGCAGGCGGAACATCCGTACACGTCCGGCTGTGCTGGATCTGGTCTCCGAAAAGATCGAGCATTACCGGACCGATCCCGTGTATGGAATTTACTTGATCGAGTCTCTGAACTCAACGGGGAGTTTCGGCGTGATGGGCGACATGGAGGTCCGCATTCGACTGGGACACCAATTTTTTGAAACTGCCAACGAGCTCGAAAGAGGTGTGTTTCTGTTCTCGTTTTTTTGGTGGTAAAATCGACGTGGCTGAACATTGTCCAGCTCGATGGCATAATGCTCTGGGACAGTACTATTTCATGCGGAACGCCCACTGTGAGGCAATGCAGCATCGGAAATCGGCTCTATCGCTCGCTGGACCTACGCCAACCAAGGCCGGGAGGCTCGCACTCCAGGGAATAGCCCAGGTATTAATCGGAACCGGAGACTATCTAGGCGCAAAATTGCATGCGGACCAGGCGCAACAATGCGCGATCAGTCTGGGTGATTTGGATGGTCAAGCACATATCATGGCTCTTCAAGCCATTTGCTGCATCGGTCTCGGCCATTTTCAACAAGCGGCGACACTGTGTGCCCAATCGAGGCAACTTGCGAAGGCCTGCGGTTTAGAAGGCGGCGCAGCCGATTACCAGGCTCAGGGATACGAGGCTGAAATCTGTTTGCTCCGGACTGAATATCCGGAGGCGCGGAGGTACCATGTGGGGCTTGCGGGCAGTAGTGATGTGCCCAGCGTCATGACGGCATGGTCATACTTCGGTGTCGCTCTCATTGACAGTGCGATCGGGGCCGATCCCGACCTCATTCGGCGCAATGTGGATATTGCGGCAGACCAGTTCACCACGTCACTTGCATTTCCTATGGGCGCCTCCCTTTGTAACGTGGTGTATGCCGACCTGGCATCTTCGTGAAGGGAACCCCGATCTGGCACGGACACTCTTAGAGGAATCATTCCTCGCGATGCGAGAGAAATTGGGTGAAGGTGTGATTGAATGCTTGGAACGGTTAGCGGAGTTATCCAATCGGATCGGACGACATAAACACCATCTTCAGTGGGCCACGGTATTTCTTACATGGTCGCTCAAAGCAAAGAACAGGCTGGCGACAATGAAGGCTTTACGCTGTCTGGGCGATATTTTTGCAGCCCATGATGAAGCGGACACTGCGTTGACCCTTTTCGAAGTCGCTTTGGAGGGATTTACGCTCATGGGTGTTCATGGCTGCAGAGGAGAATGTATGGTTCGGATGTCCTCGATTTTCGAGAAGAGGAGGAACATTGATCAGTCGGTAAGCCTGTTGAGGGCTGCGAGACCTCTTTTCGAACGATCTTCGCAGATGGGAAAAGTAAAATGTATAGACCTCAAGCTGGTGACGATAACTTCAGAATAGTATCTTTGGCCGGGAGAGTAATATAAATGATATTTATGCCCTTTGAAGACCTGTGGAGGTGATTCCTGGTCTGACAGCGCGTGGTTTCCATATTTTCCAAAGGTATTCCGCACTAATTTGTCAGGCTTCAATTGGGCTGCGTGCATCAATCCTGTTGCTAATTCTGCCACTGGCCGTCATATTCTCGGTCGGTGCGGGCAGTCCCAGTTTGTGCCGCACGAGCATGGGTTTTCTTCAAGTTTTACGGAGGTCCTCAAGCAGGTTGAGGACCATACTGATTATAATTTTCGTGTTGCCGGATTGGTGAAAGTTCGTTTGTTGGGTGTATTGCCTACGGAACGGAATGATTGATCAGTCGGATTTATGGCTCTATTGTACAAATATCTTCGTTTCATGTCATGGACCCGGCCAGAATGTTTATCATCTGGTCATTGTTTTATGAAAGCACAAGTGTTTTCAAACCTGAGGTAATTCGGATGGAACCGTACTTGTCTGTGACTCTGTTCGTCCATAATAAAATTTCTTCCCGCTTTTCTGGATTAAATGCGAGAATTGTTATTGGAATTTCATTGAAAATAAGGGATTTTTCGGATGATGGCTACCGTAAGTTCATTGCTGTGCTTCATTCTGGATGCTGCCACCCAAAAACAGCCTGCCCGTTTCAGAGCGTTTCCTCAGGCCCGCCCAAGGCCCAGAAGTATTCCGAACACAAGTTCATCGTGAAGCCGACGCGTCTGCGACTCCGTTCGCCCCCTTTCAATGCTGTCTGTTTGTCGCTGCGTGGCGCCGCTCTCCGTCGGCACCGCGGCGATCAACGCTGCCACGTCGTTTCTGCCATTCCCAGTGTCAACCTCGCTGCGGCCAGTAATATACGCGGCACTGGCAACGGCATTGATCGGCACTGGACGGCATCGTCTGATATTGGCAACTAGTGCCGACCTGTACTGATGCACTGGGAACCAGTGAAAACCGATGGAAACCACTGGCCAACAGTGGGCCTCAGATGGAATCCACTGGATTCTCGTGTCCTTCCTGGCAAAATTCTATACCTTCGCGGGAATTTAGGTAGCTTGCTTCCAAGTCTGACTGACTAGTCTCTTTCGTGAATATATTTTTCCGAAGTTTTCAACCCACTCATTGAGCCTCGAGTGCGTGAGTTACAGCCTTGTTATTCGGAATGAAATTGAAACTAAGGTCGATGCACAGGCCCTTTTCAGGCTCCAATTATAGTATTCCAACCTTCACCGAGCCAAATAATCCAGGAATTTATATAAATTAAATTTCCCACTTCAGACCCATGACAGTGGAAGGAGGTATTGTTCGAGGCAGATGCGTGGAAGTTCAAATTGAAGAGGTGTTGTGCCATCGCAGATTCGCTGTAATTTAACCTTTGTTGAATCTTTGCCATGGGATTTATTCGGGGGCCTCAGTACCTGCGGGGTTCAGTGAACCAACTTTAATCTGAGAAAATGTTCTATCCTACTGATGATTCCAGTGGAGATCAATGGAGGTGGATAAAAAAGCCAGCGCCAACCGATGGAGATTGCTGCAGAACATTATCTTATCTTGTCGACCCGTGTGAACCGATGGCCTTTGATGTCCACCAATGTCCACCAAGGTACACCGGCGGCCACTGGTGGCCGCCAGTGAACTTTCCAGTTCCGGGTATATTGCTCGCTGCGGCGGCCGCTACGCTCTTATCTTTCTAGAGTAACCCTTGATTAGCACCTTTCTACGTGCTTCTTCTATCCAGTGCTCACACCGACCCTTTTCAGCTCTACTAGTACCTTACATCGTCCTGCATGCCGTCCTCGCCGACTGGCTACACCCTGCACTCGCACCGTGCATCGACGGCCTGGAGATGATGTAGATTATGGAGGTGTGTCATGCGCTGGCTTCCTTCCATCCTTTTCGCTCTCTTTCCCCGCTCCTCTATAATCACTCACGCTAACCCCGCCCAGATATCCGCTCCGCATTCTTAACGCCAAAACTCTTGGCCCAGCTCGAAAATCCTCGCCATCGTCGTCTTGACCTCCGCTTCGACAGCGTCTGCGCCACGCCTTCCTCACCACTCTATTGTTTTCCACTATCCGTGACCCCGAACCCACACCACCAGCTGCCGTCCATATAGCCACGTCGCAGCAGCGGTCAAGTGCGCCGCGGACGAGCAAAAGGACGAGCTTTTGTCCGCCGTACTCGACGTTCATTCGCAGGGCGGCGTGACCGCCCAAGTCGAGTAGCTCATCGGGCCTTTCGACGCGCGGTACTCGAGCACCGAGGAAAGTCCATCCCTTTCTGCTAGTAGCGGGTGGACGCCTGCTCCCGATACCAAAGCCCCCACCGTCGTCGCCACCCGCGCCATTCTGCTGGCCGGTACAGCACCTTCCTCAGATCCTCGCCGTCCGCTTCACCATCCGCTTCGTCACCGTGGCCACCCTCGCCGTCATCGTCTCGTCGCCATCCGCTCCGCCCATTGTCCAGCTGCACGAGGACTTTTGGATCGGCGCTTCCACCACAAGTGCGTCGGAGACGGGAAGGCTGGGAGCAGTACGGTGATGACTCTCCCCGCGCCCAGCTCGCAGGTGGGGAGGATGGGAGGAGGACTCGACCCCCACCGCACGATATTGTGCGTGCGAGAGCGACGCGCGACGGGGAGACGCGCGGTGTGCGTCCATGTCAAGGGGGTCCAACGATAAGAAAAAAAGATATCACCTACAAAAGTTTTTTTTCCGGGGGTCTGAGTACCCCTCCCCCCTCCCCCGTGGGAAATTGCCTTATATAGATGCCATTTTAACCGATTCGGGTGATTTTTTCAGCTGAGAGGCTTCCAAAGGCTACCTAGCATGTATCCCAGTGTTTAGATCATGGAAAAGTGCAATGTGGAAGGAGGAAAAAATCGTGCAAGTCACGCATCACAATGGGGCACGTGATAAATTACCTGTTTCGGAGTGGCTGTTCCATCATATCAGCTGTTATCAGGCCTGATATGGGAATAATCTTTTGGTCTCAAACTCCAAGACGACTTCACCGAGCACTTTGGAACCATCATATTCGTGTTCAGTGGGTAAAACTGCGTCAAACGCAACCTGGTTTCGAAATACCGCAGAAGTGGACCCCCTTGGTCCATGTCCTCCTCCGCCTCGGCGGCGCAGACTGCCCGCTTGTCGCGCGTGGGTGAGTGCCGCAGCTGCACCGCGTGAGGACGACGAAGAAAGGGGAAGCTGCGCTGCTGCGTCTGTCGCGTGCGAGCTTGGGGGAAGGCTAACGGATTCACGTCCCTCCGGCAGCTGCGTGTCATTGTAACGCCCCTCATGTCCTCGCCCCGCTCGTTCTCCGCTTCTGCCACCCGCCACCGTCTCCTCCGCAACTTCGTCTTGGCTGATACGGGGACTCTCCGCGTCGGTGCTGCCGAAGGCGAAGATGGAGATGAAGGCGCAAGGGGTCACATACTCCCCGCTCGCTTCGGGGCACGCGTACGGCTTGCCTTCTCCGATCCCACCTTCGCTTTCTCCGAGCTCTCTCGACGCCGCCGGTGCGAAGACAGAGGCGGAGGCGCGCCACTCGACCCTTCCCCCGCTACGCAATACCGAATCTCGATGCATATCCCGATTCCCTCTGGACGAGTGGGTCGCGCTTCCGTTCCACTCCCCCCCTCCGCGACGAGCGGCTCACACTTCTCCCCGCCTTTCGTTTCCGTGACTCCCGAATCCCGATTCTACGTCCCGATAAACGACGCGCATCCGCACCCGCACCCGCGTCACGATAGTCCGAGTACCCATTGCACGCTCCCGTCCGCGTCCGTCGCTTGCTGCACATCACATCCCCCGCCTATGGTGTGGATGGACTTGGATGCGTGGGACGAGTTAGCGCACCATTGTCGTCGCCCGCCTCGGCTCAGACCAGGAGGGAAGATGGGAAGATGCGGCGGATATGGGCTTGAGGGATGGCCAGCGAGCGGCGGTATCCCGGTGGGTGGTGGCGAGGGTGGCGGTTCCGCATCCGTCCGCAGGGGGATTCAGAGGACGTAGGGAACGCGCCGTGCTAATTCTGGAATGCGCATGTGTGTGGGGCGCAGTCGCGCTTCTGCTTTCGTTCGCTAGATACATCCTCGGACCTCATCGTATCGCATTTTCCCATCATCCACCTACATACATACTCTTGATTCCTCCCCGGCGTGCATATTCCACTTACACTTGGTTGCACTTGTACTGGTGCCAACTTTGCACGCCTTGTATTTGAGCAAGACATACTCCCATCCCGTTCTCGTACAAGTCGGACTGGTCGGTTTCGCGCGCGTTTGGCCACTTTTTTTCGGATAGTAAAATGCAATATGAGTGAGATAACCACAGCTAGACACGATAACCTGGAAAATTCATATGTATGATCCGGTGTGCACTCGGAGTGATTCATTCCTTCCTTCCTTCGGGATGTAAGAGACACTTCATCCGAATCCAAATCCAAATCGCGCGCGGAAGGAGAGTCGGAAAATATGAATTGGTATGAGTGACGGACTCGCAGGGGCAGGTGCGGGATACAGAAGCCCGGGAGTGAGCTCAATTGTCAAGTGGAAAAGAATAAGATAGAAAAGGAAAGGAAGGGAGCCTATCGAACGACGTGTTCCTGCTTCCGCGCCAATATTAAGGCGGTCCATACAATTCAAGATGTAGAGGGTCAGCACAGTCCTTGGACACGGATCTGTCGATCTTCGTGCTTTCTTGTGTACTGGAGGTCAAATTCAAGCCAAAAATGAGATTATAGCGAGTGAAAGTCGAGCCCCGGCGCATGGGAAGCAGGTCCACTTATATATTAGAAATAAGTGCATTTTTTTCTGCTTTGGCTACGCTTCTTGAAATTTCCGAAGCCGGCTCACCCGCGAGCGGTCGCGTCGCGTCGCTAGAAAGCTGGAAGATGACAGACGTTCGAGATCCAATACCAGTGTATCGCTGCGAACGAGAAAAGGTTCGGGGGGGAATTGAGGGAAGGAAGCGTCGGGAAATGGAAAGCTCGAAGAAGAGAAGGGAGCGAGAGCACTGGTCGCACACGAAATGTGTACATATAAACCGTTGGGGCGGCGGAATCAGACGAAGCGAAGCATTTTTTTGAGAGCTAAACGCGTACCGCGATATTCATATCGAGGTTAAAACTCCAAAAGAAATGAATACTGGGCGATTCGGGAGGAATTGGCAAGGAATCCAGGATGTGGTGGAAGAGGATCAATGAATACAGAACTTGACGTCTTCATGGTAGCGAGGTACAAGTGATCGAGAAGACAGGGTTTGTGCATGAGCGGGAGTCGGAGATCAAATCCCTCTTGTTCTCTCCCCTCATGTCTCTGCAGAAGGACGACGATGTTGCCGTCTCGTTGCTCCGTTTTTCTTGCGAGATGGTGGTAGTATACTGAGTCAAGGTCGGCAGCTATATCTGCTAACTCCGAGTCGCCGTTATGATTGCCGCCTCTTCCCTCTCTCCACAACAAGCTTGTGGAGCCTTTCTCTCTTTTCTTTGTCGTGCCTTGTACACCGTCGAAATGCTCAAGGAGGGGGATCAATCTTTGACCGAGTCCGACGGGGCCTACCTTTTCAGAGTACGTACGATCACTTCGACGTGGTGAGCGATATTCACCCCGTTCTCATCCTTAGCCGGCGTACGAGGTACAGGAGGAGTCAAAGCGGTGCGACGAATTTCAATCCCTCATATAAACTCTGAAACATATGAAGACTGGACGAGATGCATGCGGCCTTTTCTGTTTATCTCCGTGGAGAACTTTCTTTTGCCCCCATGGCTGAAGTGCTTCCCCGGAAAATCCTAGATCTAGGGTGAGTGAATATCTTGTTTGTTGAAACAGAATCGTACAGAGCCAGCACTACAGGTGTGGCAGCGGCGCATGGTAGGCTGGCTGCCCAGTTCGGGCTTGGAATCTCGACATTCAGCGCTTTATGCAGGGCGATCCAAGCAGCAAAACAGTTCCCCGAAGCCGAAGTTCATGCGATAGACATATCACCGCTTCCAAATCGGTGAGCGCTTCGCATAGCGAAACTGTCCGGCTTTTAAAACCTACACCCAGGATCTTTCCTTCCAATATTCACTTCCAACTGGCAGACTTGACTCAAGAGCTGAATTTTGAAACGGAAACATTTACCATCGTGCACGCTCGCCTCGTCATGTGCCACGTTGGTTGCTTTCAACGGGACGTCTTTGATTGACAAAAGTGGAACAGGTTTCGAATGGAAAGGACGTGATTGAACGTGCCGCTCGCCTGGTGAGACCCAGCGGCTTACTGCTCATCGAGGACCTAGATATCAGTAACTTGGTCTCCACCGGAGGCCCTGCGGTTAAGCGGTTCATATCGACTTTGATCCAGTTGGCAACTGCCCGCGGAGGCGATATGGAAATCGGGAGAAAATTGGAGGGTATCATTACTTCGCTGGGTGTTTTCGAGGATATCAACGTCACCGAGATAACTGTTCCTCTGTCTGGCACCGGCTCAGGTGGGCGACTTCCATTTCATCCCTTTTTGACATGGGGAAGATAATGAGGCCATAGATTCAGCGAATGAATTGGGTTTGGCATTGAAGAAATCGTTTGCGTCCCTTGACCTCGGCATACATGGACAATGGATGACAGCATCTGTTCTTCAACAATATAGGGAGGAGATCGGTTACAGCGGCTGCGAGTCAATCATCTACTTCTCCTGGGCACGCCGTTCTGTCACATAGCTTACATTGAAGTCTCGCCCGATGCTTAGCTTGTGATATATTCGGTTCCGGCCGTTATTTATGCACCAGGTTGGTGGGACATGTCTCCCCACCCACGTACAGCGCTGTTTCCAAACTTGTATGGCTTTCCCGGATTTGAGGGCATGAAGGCTCGAGTGCCGACATGTTGTAACGACACCTCACGCAATCGGCGCTTTAATGCAACATGGTTGCCATGGCCAACTTTAAAACATCCCCAATTTCTTTTGAAGAACTCGTACCCTACGGAGCGGGATTTTTTGCGGACGTCGAGACAAGAATTGACCTGCCCACTCCGAATAAGCCAACACATATTATGCGGGCATTATAGCGCCCGTACCATCTTTCCGCAAACGAATCACTGCATTCCGCGGCCATCTAGCCAGGGGACGACATAGCCGCAAATTTGACGTTGTTATCCTCTCTGTTCTCCGGTCTCGGTCTCGGGATACTTCCGAGAACCCCAAGACTCGAGGCTCTATGACTGCTCCATTTCGCCGTCCGTGGCTACGAAATTCGAACTCAAAGACTCCATAGTTACCCATCGCCATCGGTCTCGGCCCGTTCCCACTCCGATGTTATTCACTGCGCTAGGTCTCTGGTCTACCTTCCACCTTGTGGGTCTGCCTGCATTTCAACATCACCATAATCCTGTCTGATTGCGGTTCTCCAACTGACGCCTCGCGCACAACAATCATCGACTCCGAATTATTATCCGCCATCCGGTGGCGCTTCCGGATCGTGGGTAATCACTCCGGCTGTATGACCGACTCCTCTCTCCAGCTTAGCTGATCGGTCCTGAAATTCCCGCGCCGCGCGCTGCTGGGAGGTTCAAAGCCGTACTCAACCTCCTGCATTGTAGAACCGAGGCAGGTCATATCTAGCCATCGAAAATCAACACAGTCGACTCGCATATCCATCCACAGTGGAAGATCGAGCCGCCGAAATCTGTACGTGCGCTTCTGCAGTGCACTCACTGGCTTCTCACTCACATCAATCATCCCAAGTAATAAAAGTCCACTTCGCGACCTAGGCAGCGTTACTTCGATGAGTACGTCTCTCCTTGTCTTCTTGATTCTCTCCGTATTTTTTTTTCAGTCGAGCTGACTCGGGTGCGCGTGTCGTTCTCTGGTGTTCTCCTTCCGGTTCGCGTTCGCACCATCGCCATCTTTGCAGCCGGGGCCAACACTAGTACTCGTCCTTCGCATCGCATCGAATCCCATGCATCCAGTCTCGAGGATCGACTCTTTCTTTTCTCTCGGGCTCTTTGTATTTGGATCAAAAAACGAAAACGAACCGTGGAAGAACGGTGAAATTAATACTGGACTGATCAGCATCAGGGTCTGTCCACATCCTCTGCGACCTCCAAATACATGTGACCGTTAACCAACTCCACGGACCATACCTACTTGCCGCTGGTGCTTGTTTCCGTCTCCCCGGTTTTCTCGGCTAGTAAACTGGGCATCGATCACTGAGCCTCGAAGCTCTTTCATTGCTCCCGATATCCGCCTGGGTGCGTACTCGTGCTCAATGCCCTGCGCAACAGAACTTTGTTTGATTTTAATCTCTTTAAACACCGACTGAACCGCAATTGAATTACAATTCAGCACGGTTCTCCTTCGGCTATAATTTATCCGAGGAATCGAGAGAAAGGAAAGTTGGCCATGCGGTAGTGAATCTATCAGAAAGTAGTAGGTACAAAAGAGAAAATACACGATGAATGTCCTCGGGTAAAAATTAAGAAAGCTCCTGCGTACCAAGTCCATCCACCCTCACCACAACTTCCGTCCAAAGTTTCCGCATCTCGTGAAGCTGACGATCAAGGCTCGTGAAGACAATCTCAAAGGGGAGCGCATAAGAAGAATAAGAGGCGGTAAAGAGTCCCTTGGATATCAGCTCTGCCTGAGTCACTTGAACGTACTCAGGTTTATCCACTATGGAATATTGTCAGCTCGGAGGTCTGCACTTATCAAATAACTACCTACTCAGCAATTTATCAGTAGCGGTGGATCCTGCAAACCAGACGAGCAAGTAGATCATCTCGGCGTACTTCGTGAACCGGAGCGAAAGCTTCTCGTATCCGGTCACAAGTTGCCCGAGGCCCTTCTTCAACGACGAGAGAGCCTTGCGGCCGCTCTTTCGATCGCAGACCGGATTGCGAATATGGATTTCGGCAGACGTTTGAGTTTGGACGACGTCGGTACAGTTCTTGATCAAGGTTGCAGCATTGCCAACAATTTTATCGCCGGCTTTGCGTATCTTTTTGGACTTTGAGCAGTGCTGAGCGGCGCTGTGGACGGTCTGAAGCCCGGCATGAATCTTCTCGGCATGGCGTTCAATGCACAGTTCCTGGCACGGGTGTTATCATTGATAGTATCCTATGAAAGCATATGACTTACCTCTGGACCGGTCGTTATCCCGTCTGGTGGATCCTTCGTTTGTTGACTTGCAGGCGTCGGCGAGAGTTTCCGGTCTACTCCCTCCCAAAATTCCTTGGATTCCTTCAGAGTCTCCCCGATTTTGGCCAGACCTCGGTCGATCTTCTCCAGTTCGTCATAAATCTGTTGGCTTTCCTCTGCCGAGGCCACGCCTTCCTCGAATGCAGTCCTCCTCGCTTGAATTTGTCCATCAGCATAAACGGAAAGGAAACTACGTTGGATATTCACCGGCTTTGGCGTTTTTCTGCATGAAGACGGCGAGCTCACGCCGTCCCCCGTCCTCATACTGCTTCCGCAGTGCCTTGAATTCGGCCAATCGGCAACATGCCGAATCAAGTTCATCCTTCGCGAATTTACGTAGGTCCCGGATCGTCGCCGCTGTATCTTCGCCCATGAGAGTCAATTCACAAAATTTGAGATATGAGTCTGAGAAGTCGCTTCGATTCTGCAGAGCCTCTATATCCCCCGATTTAAGGGACATCTTGATGTTAGCAACCAGTTTTTCTATTCGGGCCCGGTTGAGGGGCAGGCGCGCCCCGTTCGGACAAGATAATCGAGCCGTTGGCAACAGGCTTTGAGATCTACCATTTCAGCAGCGAGGACTGAACCATGATTAGCGGGTGCCAGTATATGGGCGGAAGATGAGCATTACCGATATCTGAAGCTCAAGTTAGTACCACAACACATTTCAGTTCACGACGTACCGTGGCGTGCAAGTTTATCGACATCGATGTTGGCACCCAGTCGATAACAGGCCCTGGATATGCGCCTGATGCCTGCCTTCCCGGCAGCACATGCCCTGTTTCTCGCAATCCGGCTCAACAACGGTCCTTCGAAGAACGGTACTACACGGAGGTGTGAAATGAGTGGCGGTGTTTTTCAGGACGAGTGGCCCACCTTCATAATGTTGCAAAATCTGTTTTAACCGCCAAGCTCGCTCCTCATCGAGTTCCCGGGAGACACGAAAAAGTGCGTCTGTGTGACCAGCTTGTCGTTGCGGCTCAGAATGGCATGCTCATGCGCAGGAGAAATACTGGCGTACCGTCGTAGTGCTGGTATATCTTTTCAAGCAGGTCCGATAACGAATCCGACCCCAAAAGTACCCGTAGATCTGCCATCGCGGAGAGCTCAGAATCCGGTGGGCCTGTCGCAGGCTCTATTCCACGGACAGCGTTGCGATATGTGGGATATACCGGAAGCCACTGGCAGGTATATTGGAACATTTCATCCCATTTCTGCAACCACTCATCGTATTCGGTGGGCATCTGGAAGGGAGGAGTAATTTGAAGTCCGAAAGAACGGTGGACGGCACAAACTTAAAGTACCCACTTCTACAGCCTCACGCAGTGCACGCGGCACAGCCTCGCGAGAAGTAATATTACGTCGCGCGATGCAGTACGTACACAATATATACCCCTGTGAAATGCAAAGAAAGGCCCGGAATATCCTCTTTCCAGGAGGTAAGCGTCTGAGCCAAATGGCAGACGTATCTGGCCTTGAAACTTCCGCGGTAGCACTGTGGCTACGGATACAGTGGGCTTTGGGGAAAGCCACGCACAATCAGCGCACATTGACAGCAACACAGCTTCAACAACCTTGGACGCACCGCACTAATTATAATCTGACCACGCGGTACAGGTCAGTCTCCAACTCCAGACCCTTCATCGTCCATCCCCGATGTCACATATGTCCTGCAATGTCCGACCGCAGAGTACCCCGAACAACCAGCTGGTGCCTTTGGAGGCATTCATGGCCAACACTGTCTCAACCCGGGGTACAAAATGGGATTGGATGCGGTCGATTCGTCAGACGGAGTCGCTACAGTTGATGAACACGAACCTGAACTCGCTTGCCATCATTGTGCGGGTTCCTCACTTTAACGTATTCGGGCTAACCTTTATAATGTAGGCCACCTTCCTCGCTGGGGTACAAGCCCAAGCAATCAGCTTCTCCCTCGATAAACAGGACACGAACCTGCAAATCGCATGCAACGCAGTGTTTTTCGGGGGCCTTTTCATCGACGTGCTGAGCGGTACCATCGCGATAGTCGGGGCTATTCAACTTCAGCGCACATATACGCTGTTGCAGCAACGAGAATCAGCACTCACGAGTCTCAGCGAGGTGCTGAAGGATACGGCGCAATCTGCGAAGGAATTCCAGCGGGATAACCTTGCGCTCGCACATCATCTCCGTTTCCTGAAGATGATCGTATTCCGCCTGCTTCAGAGTCCTCGGCTTTGGAACGAGCTGTCTTCGCAGCTAAAAAAAGTCAGCGGATCTCGCGGAGGATATATTGAGGGAGTCAAACCTCGATGACGCCAACCGAATCACCGTGGCGTATTCTCTCGCAGATTATCGGTACACCACGAATCGACTCGCCAAAACCGCCTTTCGCACCAGTCTCGGATTCGCCGCGAGCTTGACAGCGCCGTGGCTCGTATCCTTGTTCTAACATCATACTTAAGGTCTAGGAGACTAGCCAAACGCGAAAATAAGTTCAATTGTGAAAATCTATATGAGAATAAAGAGATCCACGAACAGTATATGTCGGTAGGCACAAACGCAGTATAGCACAAGAGTGCCTTTCGACTCAATCTGTGTTCAAAATTTCAGAATCAAAATTTCGGTACAATTACCACTCAAACAGCTCAAGAAACGTTAAAATATGCTCCCTACCGTCTCACCACACTCTGGGAGCACCACAACAGCTCAAGAATTGAGCTTTTTGGTTGCCATCAAAACATGCTTGACAGCCACTTGGCAGATTATGACCCCCAAGACAACTTTTGGATTGAACAAGTACATAAAACATAATTCCTAAGCTAACGTTACATAGGAAAAATACAGTCATCCTGTAAGTTAAGTGTTTAAGGCCCACGTACATTTTGAAGTCGAATAGGCGAAAGAACGCAATGATTTACGCATTTGCGTCATAATAAGAGCATGTTATCGGGAGGAGGGGAAGGAAAGAGATAGGCGGTGTAAAATAGAAGTTGGAACAAGAACAGGAACAGGACTATCGGCGGCGAAAGCAGGTAGCCGGACACGGATGATTGGTGCACTATATACGCGCTGCACGTAAGTACAGTGAGTGCCGCGTCACTCCACAGCGCCGAAAGTTCAGCGGTGCGATAGGGGCGGCAAAGTACGGCAGCCAAAAACCCGACGCTGCGCATAGCCTCGCCATGCGAAGTGGCAAATGCAGCGTGGCGGGCACTGGGGAATCCCAACCGCCGCGTTCACGACATGATCAGCGATGATGGCAACGCGCGCCGCCTCAGCTCGGCACCACTGTCGTGAAGCGTGAAGGAAAGCGGCGGCGAACCGCTTGCACGGGTGGTGCTGCGACATTGGACGAGCTGAGCGCGGGCGGGGCGGTGAGGCGGTGGCAGGTCGGTGTAAGCCAAGGTAATGGGGGGTAGAGGCCAGCAAGGTGCGGGAAGCGCGAGAGCGGGGAGAACCGGCGGAGGGAGCAGCGGGAGGGGCGCACGTCGTATTGGACACTGTGGGACATTTCACTGGACCGCAGCTCAGCGGTACTGACATGGAATAACGTCAAGGGTGGGGAGGGTGCGTATGGCGGCGCAGGCCGCTAAATGCACTGCTGCTCATGCTAGCAGGGTCGGGTCGCGCGGGGCCCGCAGCATATCGGACGGCGTCGGCAACGCGTATACACAGTCCAGTGGGGACGGTAGATTAAACCCCCAAATCCTGGGCAAAATGGGAGCCAGGAGCGGGCGCGGTGACGCAGGGGAGGCGGCGAGGCGGCGCCGATGACGGCGAGCACAAGAGTCGTTTTTAAGACACACGGCGGGGGGAGCAGGATTTCAGGTAAATAGACTGGGCATTGCTCGAATTACAGGGCCCCAGCCCAAGCGGGGCCGCTTTTATGCTGAATGCTAGCGCTGAGCGGTGTGTCCGTGCAAGGGTGACGCTGGGTTTTCAATGCGTATTCGGGCCATAGAAGACAAATGTAGCGGTAGTGTGGGTTCAGAAGCTTAGACAGGCGAACGAGCGAGGCCAGGAAGGGCCCCAGAGGCGAAGGGGAGTCATGGGGAGCCCGCAGAGTGGACAGAGGAAGAGCATGATGGGAATATAACAAGTGTAAACAAATGACCTAATTTGGGTGGGCGGAGCGCCTTGTGCACGGACCATCAACGGCGGCAAGCGCGCACGCGAGGAGCGGCCAACATGCGGCGGGTTGTCGCAAAAAAGGTATCATTTTGGACGCTAAAAGTCAGCGGTGGTAATGTATCGTGCTCCTACGCTAATCAGCGGACGTCTGATACATCAAATCGCCGCGCCTGATTCTTGCGCGGCGTAGACAGCCTTGGGATGACTCAATCTGCGGCAATAGATGTATGTCTCGCGCCACCTGGACACAGGTCTTCTCTGGCTCATCTTACACCGGGATATCGATCTTACAACATTAATTGTCCGTCGCTCCCACCAAGGTAGCTGTTGACCGCAGTTTCTAAACCGCGTCTAGCGTTTCCTTCTACCCAAACCATCAAGACTTTCCTTTCTCCCCGACCTGAGTACCTGCCCGGCCATCGAATTCATCATCACCAGCCGCTGATCAAGCTCGTGTTTAAAGATCTCAGAAATGTGGCGCTGCCAGTGGCTGCGGCTACGTTCAAGCAGAGACCTGTTGTATTTCGGCCATTCATTCAGTGGGACTGTATTGCGTTCCACTGCATAGGCTCCGTCAGAATTCACTCAAACTCTGTAAGTCAAACGGGACGTTCGGCGTTCGGCGTCCGAATCATTTCCCGGTGCTGACAGCCTGCCGGTCCCGCCCGACGATCTTCCATAGCATTGGTTCAGCAAGACCCAGTGTATCACTTGGCTCTGCTCGCTGGTGTCCATACGTTCATCTGTTCTATTTTCCGGACTCTGTTAGCAAACTCCCTTATGGCAATGGCTGGCAATGGCTTGCCTCTCATCGGGGATCACTGCGCGGATCTGGGCCGAAAATTGACTCCGAGGACCTCTCGAACCCCTGTTCAACCATCAATTTCTTCTCTACCCCTCAAATGATGGTCGGATGCACCATGCAGCGCGACCGACGCCTTATGCCTCAGACTCCGGACTTGATGAAACGAAACTTCGGGGTAAAGCTGCTTACGACTGCCGCCCATTTCAGTTGCGCAGCTGTTAGCCAGCTCCGCCGTACTTCACTCAAAATCTGCGCGTACAACGGCACGTTAAGTCGCATTGGGCATGATTTCTTTTGCAATATTCCCCGTCGCTGAGAGGATTCCCGGTCCCCTGGCTCACGGTCTACTTGGTCCTGCTTCCCGTCGATGTCCATGTCCTTGGCATTTCTTGGATTCTCTCGTGGCAGCCAATGGCTTGGAGCTCTCTACAGGGATTTAATGCGCGGATCTGAGACGCACATCATCGTATTTTTGCCACCGACGACGTCGGATGTGCGCGCAAATCCTTGGTGCTGCGAACAATTTAGTTCCCGCGTCTCAATTGGTATGTTATCCCCCCTTGCATGACGCGGGTGACAAACCTGGCTCATTTCTTGGTCTCAACCCCTGATGTATATCCAGACCAGATACACATCTACCGCGTCAATGAACTACGTGCTGTGTGTTTGAGCACTCCGGCTGAGTCTCGCTACACCAACGAGGTACGAATCTATTGAACGCTCTAATGATTACCAACTGTTCTTGTCTTGACTGCATTCTCTCTGTCGTTTCACCTTTACCGGTTTTCCCTGCCGTCTCATACCGGAGGCGATGTTGCGAGGGCTATAAAACCCAGGGCACGGGGTTGCAATATCCATACAAACCATGAAACTTCATACGCTTGCAACATTCGTTTCTCTCGGACTCTATGTCTCCGCCGACTCTATATTATTCAGTAATTCCCTTTCACATATTCTTACCATCCTCACTGACTCACCGACGTTGAAAAGACCCCCCTGGATTCCCTCCGTTGCCCAACCCCGGTCAGGCGCAGCAGAAATCCGCTCCCACCGGTTTGAATCTCAATGATATCCAAGGCGACATCCTGTACGTCTCTGCGCTGACATATCTTCAGTCCATCTCCGAGCTGATTCACGACGACGCAGAATTGGAATGCGCAAGCCCGTCGAGCTGTTCTTTTTCTTCAGCATCGTCAATGCCACCGCCTTCAAGAAGCAGCTGAAGGCCAACCTTCCGCTTATCACAACCACAATGCAAATCCTCAGCAACACCACCACTTCTCCCTCAACCCTGGTAAACATCGCATTCTCGCAGACGGGGCTCGTCGCCTTAGGTCTCACCGGCGCCGCCAACAGCCTTAACGACCCTACGTTCGCGGCGGGGCAGGTCAACGACGTCAAGAACCTCAGCGACCCAGGCACGGCGAACTGGGTCCCGCAATTCGTCGGTACTAAGATCCACGGTGTTGTCCTTCTTGGGTCAGACAAACAGGCCAACATCGACAACAAACTAGCTAGCCTGAAAACCAAGTTCGGGAATAGCGTCAAGGAACTCTACTCACTTAAAGGCGCGATGCGCCCCGCGCCGAATAAGGGCCATGAACGTAAGTAGACGAGCCTTTATTCAATAATCGCGCTCACCATAAATGCCCAGACTTCGGCTTCTTGGACGGCATTTCTAACCCAACCATCACCGGCTTCCAGGACCCAAAACCTGGTCAAGCGGTTGTTCCCGCTGGGGAGATTCTCGTCGGGCTGCCTGGTGACAATGTCACTCGTCCGGCGTGGGCCAAGGACGGCTCCTTCCTCGTCTTCCGCCAGCTCAAGCAGCTTGTTCCCGAGTTCAACAAGTTCTTGGCGGATAACCCTATCGTTGAGCCTGGGTTGTCGAAGCAGCAGGGTTCTGATCTCCTCGGCGCCCGCATGGTTGGTCGCTGGAAGAGTGTCAGTTCAAGTTAATCCTCAATCTCACTTGCGCCGCTTGTTAATGTGTCTCTTCAGGGCGCGCCGATTGTGTTGAGCCCCATGTTCGACGACCCGCGACTGGGTGCGGATGAAAACCGTAATAACAACTTCACCTTTGCGGAGCCAGGTCAAACCCAATCGAATCTGACAGACCAATCGAAGTAAGTTCAAATGTGAATCTCAATGTCGATCGAAATTGAGCTAATATGTTTTTGTTCAGATGCCCGCTCTCTGCCCACATCCGCAAGACGCGCCCTCGTGCTGACTTGGGATTGCCAGAGAGCGCCTCCAGCTTCCATCACATCGTTCGCGCGGGCATCCCGTATGGACCTGAAGGTGAGTTGAGGTTTCCTCTGTAATTTCAAAAACGTTGAACTGATAACGTGCGATTCCATAGTCACGGCAGTGGAGACTTCCTCTAATAAGACGACAATTGAACGCGGGCTTGCATTTGGTACACTCAGTTCATTTGCACCGCTAGTCCGAGCTCACGCTACGATCTACTCCAGTGGCTTACCAGTCCAACATCGCCAATGGCTTCCAGTTCCTGCAAGAATTCTGGGCCAATAACCAGAGGTGCGTCGCGACTCTCTACCACTCATTTCTAATTCACTCAATCTCATCTCTCCAACGTAGGTTCCGCCAGCCCGGCGTCGGGTTTGACCCCATAATCGGTATCCAAGCCTTCGCTATGCCTTCCATTTGACTTACATGTGAACGTTGCAGGGGCTGCCGCAGGCGCAGCACGTCCTGTCAATGGTCTTGATCCCACGAGTCCTGCGCGCAGCCTCACACTCACCACAGGCGAGCTTGTTTCTTTGATATGTCCTACCCACAGCTCAAACAATCTTAATGCAGACTTCGTGGTGTCGAGAGGTGGGGAGTACTTCTTCGCGCCGTCATTGTCCGCGCTTGCCAAGACGCTCACCGTTTAAATGATGGACTAAGAGTTGACCAAGTTATACCATTGCAACCATCACTGTTAGGACTAACTATCTCGTCGAATAATCGTAATGTCATCTGAATCCTACATCTTTTGCTGAATTTTTTCAATGGCAACTTGCTACACCGTCAAAGTACCGACAGATTTCTACCACCTGGAAGACCGCCCTATTTCTTTCCACCTGATCCCAGTTTGGTATCAGGTAGATGCCAGCTACAAGGTTCACCTACAGCTTCAGCTGTCCACCGGCTGCTTTCCATATGTGTAAGCCAGCCAGACTGATGCCATCACATTTCCATTTGATGCTATTGTACACTGCCACTGGGCCGGCGCAGCCTTGATGACTCACGGTAAATGCCGCTGGAGTTTTAGGACTCGAATAACGTTACACCCGACAGGAATTTGTCTATTACCTAGCGTTCCAATTTTACTTCATAAGACGGATAGGAATTGCTTAAACAGTTTACATTTGGAGGTATCGGGGATGGTATACTTTCACCGAAGAACAGCAGGCATAAATCAGAGTTGTGAGATGTGGAATTTTGGTGACTCGAACGGAATGGGCGCCTTACGAACAGCCTTTTGCCTGTGATTCCCGGGGGAAAATATGCTCGATTTTGGCTGAGGTGAACGAGGATCCAGGACCTGAGGAGAACAATAGTGAATGGTAGCTGACAAGGAGAGAGAGGTGTTGGGGGTTAGATGAGCTGCGTGATGTATGTGTGCCAAGCTGCAAGATCTTGGCAGCCGTGGAATAGGTAATATGTGTCTCTTAGGTATGAGAAGAATCGGCAGAGATTTGAGGCAGGGGACGCAGGGGACAAATGTTATCGCACACCATTTAGTATTCGGCAAGCTGGCGAAACTCGGTCCATTTGGACGTCGTGCGAGGAGGCTTTCAAGAAGTATGTTATTGAATGGATGTTGGGATCAATACATATACGGGTACATGCAGAGAAGTAATCAGCACACTAAAATGAAAAAAAAAAAAAAAAATGGAGACAAGGGTAGGTACTGGTAATCCACCAAAGCCCGAAGCACACCAGGGACAGCACCATGTCCCGCGCGCTACCAGAAAGAGCAGAGCCGGTTTTGTTGCCCCGTGCATCGACTGAACGTTGCTGAGGATCGAGGGATATGGAGGAGAGTCTAGATTAGGGGCCCTACAACGTAATCCCCTGGAGGGCAACGCACACCTACTGCCCAAATACCGCCACGATCTCGCCACGGCAAGCAACTGCGCAGCCATTAAGCTCGGCGGGGTGAGTCGCCTTGCTCGCACGCTGGAAGGGAACGAGAAGCGGTATCAGCGCATGCTCGTCGAGCGAGAGCTGCTCATTGAAAAATCCGGTGGAAAGCAGATCGTTGCGTGCGTCCCATGCACTAGTACCTCATGATCTGCCCCTGATTTCAAACGTTCAGGTTTCCTGGGGAATACGTATTCGTGTGTGCTTATCCTTGTGTAGCTTGCGGTGCCTCACACTGAGGCTGCTGTCCCTGGGACATCTTCATTCCAGCATTTTCGTGTCCCTTCCAACGTATCGCGTCGGTAAGACCTCGGACCCCACTGCCCAACCACGTAATTGAACTTTGTTTCGGGTACTCTTGCAGACGGCGGTGAGCAGCAATGTCTCTAGACAATTTCATTTAATCTAACGCGTCTGTTTTCTTTTGGAGGTAAATGGGTCTGTGGGCTCGACCGCGTTCTACAACATCAACCCAACCCCATCATCTACGCCCTCAACGATAAAACCCCCGCGTATTCCAGCTTCGAACAAGATATTATAGAAAGATCACCCGGGTGCCAAATCTACGGTGTGTCCCATGCTACCCCTTATTCTTGCGCTGCATACCCATCCAATCCGGATGTCCGCAGCATTCGACGCCAACGCCGTCCCCGAGATCGCTTCACAATGGCCTTGGGGAACAACCGACGTCGCAGCAGACCTCCTATGGTCCCGTGTTCAATTCAACCACTACGCGATCTCGGACCCGAGCGCAAAGCAGTATCGGTCTCTGCGGAGCGTCATGCGCGAGTTTGGGCACGACTGGATCGACATCCTCAAGGTACACTTATCACTATCAGTATTTCTCTTTCTATTGCAATGTCACGGTCGTGCACTCTCCTAATAATTATCTATCGTACTCCAGGTCGAGCTCAAAGCTCCGAATTCGACACGCTGCTGGCTATTCTCGCCGATAACAAAGACGCACCGCTGCCCTTCGGGCAACTCATCATAAAACTACACGTCGGACTCTCAGAACGTACGTCTCCTCCTTGCTCCTTCTCCCAAAATCAAATGAAAGACTCACTCGTCGTTCCAGGCATGAAAACCGTTGAGCACTTCAGCGCCTGGTTCACGAAACTTGAGTGTGCGGGCCTGCGGCCATACTACTTCGAGGTCAACATGCTGGATGTGAATAACCGGCGCGCGGAGCCTAGTGTCGCTTATGTGAGTGCTTGCTTAGTTGTTTTTACGGAGTAACGTTCTAAACGGTAATGGGGCAGTGGTCATTAATGAATATAAGAGGGAGACATGCGTTGGTGAATGATGGGCTGCCGGAGTTATTACGGACTGGTTCACGGTGCGTTGATTTGAGCAGAATGATTAAAAACTGTAATCTAGAACGACATGTGTTCGAAATAATATCCTACGTCTCGTAGTACCAGCTGCAGCAAAACAAGCAAAATCCATTTTGATTAGTGTACAGTCTATCCAACATCTCACGGATAATCCGGCAGACTGTCATCCACAAGCGGGTGTTTCCCCCATATGTTCAACCACTGCAGACGTCTTTCAACCAAAGATATTGTCCGAATAGAAATGGCGCTCACCTAGCATCCCTCCGAAAATAACTCATGCGGATGAAGTTCGTCTCTTGCATCTGTCCGAAGTTCGAATCGAAGGGGCTTGCCCTTGAACGACTCGATGATTGCAGTGAGCCCGAAGAATTCCACCCGCCCATCAATGTCGATCTACTTACGCGCACGCCTTCTGATCCCTCCCCCAAAAACCAATGGCTGCTGTAAGTATTTGTTCTGCCATCGTACGTTCATCCTCCCACCATTATCCCCTGCCCGACACCGCCGCCCGTACATCGACCCCGCCAGGATCCTCGAAATGCACACATCAATCCTTCCTCGCAAATGAATATTGCCGCTGTCGCGCCTTCGCGTTGCTTGAATTCAAGATCCCCGACGACAGCTGATCAAACCACGACAACGATCCGCAGACCGACCCCCGAGCACATTCGTCATTATCCTCCGCCAAATATTCGTGCGTGTGCTGAGGGCAGGAGTTCGTTCGAGCAGAGCGATTGCCAGCGAAAACTGTAATCCCAATGACAAGTATTTGAAATAATACAGTACTGGGACGCGCACCGTCCATTTTGATAGCATACGGATCTAACTAAACTATACCACATCTCACGGATAATCCGGCAGACCATCATCCACCAGCGGGTGGTTCCCCCGTATGTTCATGAACGACCACTGTAACACACGTCTTTGTTTGAACCAACGATATTTCCGGAATGGAAAATGGGTTAGGGCTCACCTCGACGACATTCGCGCCCCCGCGGAAGTAACTCACGTCGATGAAGTTCAACTCGGTCCAGAAGGAGCGGAGGCCCGCGTCCTCTAGGGTTGTCCACCACTTGTCGAAGGCGCCTACTCACTGCGTTCAACAGGGTTCTAGCCACGCAGCACATAGCCGGACCTAGCCGGCCGTCTGTGGCTAACCGGACACGCCGAGTCTGGCTAGCTGCACTAGCCGCACCTAGCCGCACCTCCCCACAGCTAACCCAACCTCCCCACAGCTAGCCAACACCTCTGGCTAGCTCTAACCTCTCCTATGTATCACGCTACAATCATTGCCGCCATGAGAACGTAGGCTAACGTAGGCGGCGGTTAGGCGCAGTTCCTAATTAGTCTCGGCAAATAAATTCGATTCCATATGGATGAGGAGATGGATTGGCAGACGGCATTCCCATAACAACAAGCGATTTACGACTGATTCAAGGGTCGTGCCAGCGGCTCGCAGAAGCTAGCCGAGGCGTCGGCTAATATGCCGCTGAATGCAGTGACTGTGGTGATGTCTGGCAGAAGTCATAATCAAGGTCAGAATCCCGTACGGAGCAAACAAAGGAAGAGGACGCACGATCCGGCTCATAATTAAGATGAATTTCAATCTGCATCTGTCCAAACGGAAGCGGCTTGCCCTTGAACGACTCGATGATCGCCGTGAGTGTCGCGAACTCCCAGCCTTCGATGTCGATCTACGCGCACCCTGTCTTCAGCCAAAAACAAGGGTATATTCGAAGCGCTAATACAGAGCATACCTTCCAGATATCAATAAACTCATACCCCAGCTCCCGCATGATCCCATGCAGGGAATACTCCTTTGGCTCCGCATGGTGCCGGTCCACCGCGCCGATCTTGTACGGGAAGAAATGGGCGCGGGAGTTGACTTGCGCGTCCCCGCGCAGTCCGGGACCCCATTGCGACACGGAGAAGTCGAACCCTGCGTGGACGAATGAATATTACACTTATTAGCTATTTCAAGCACGCGCTGGCGAAGGACTAGTGCGGAGTGGAAAGGGAAACGCACCGTAGACCTGACAATCGCTCGACTGTCTCAAGACCTCCTGCTCGAAGCTGGACTGGCGCTCGACGCCCATGGAGTAGATGACGCAGTTGGGATGCTGCGTCGCGCGCTCGAGGCCGCAGACGTACTTTCCTATGTACAATTCAGTATCGTCGTTTAGATATCATTTAGGGATTCCATAGTACTTACCACCATCCCCCATTGTGCCTGGAAGCGGTGCGTCAGACGAGACGCGTGGACGAAAAACAACAGAATTGCGCACCGACACGGTACACCGGGAACGGGCACGAAAATGCGGGGGCGAACAGATCCCAGATCGTGTACGCAGCACTGTGTGGCGCGGGGATCCTGTACGGGACCCAATGTTTAAGCTCCCAATTTTTCCACTCCAGCATCATCTCGTTGTTGCCGCCCTTGAAGCTGTTACGATAGTGTTGAGATCCTTGTGCATGCAACAGCCGCCCCAAATGAATAGGTCCAATCCCCGACGGTCCTCGGGACAGAGGGCGTCGTAAGCTTCTTTTCCCAGAACTGTCACAATGTCCTTCATCAGCTTCGCGTCACGTCCAGCTTGCTCAATTTTCGCCGTTTGGAAAATTCTACCTTCCTGTAACTGTAATGGTATTTTATATCATCTGTCTGGGAGGTGTGCGCTCAAAAAATCCTAGGCGTCTCGGTCATAAATTTTAGCGGTGGATCAATTAATACATGATGGGTCGATTGCTACCACTCCCATCAAACTCCCATCAAGAGGGGAGATCTCTGGATCGACTTTGACCAACTCGCGTGGCAGTCATGTGAATGTTTGATATTTTTGGGTCAAATGGACAACTTCATTCAAGACCTTGAACCATTTATATAGAATTGTATAATGGGTTTTATACCATAATGCTCCAGGAGAGACATTTGAGGTCATTTGAGGTGATCGGGCTTTCGGACCTCTCGGCTTTACTTCCAAATCCGGGGGGGATCCAGACCAAGATCCAGACAAGATCCAGATCAATGTGGATTTAGAGATCTCTCACCTCGTGAATACATTGTGCTGTTGAATATTACGATTGTAGTAAGCAACGTGGCTTGCGTGCGGCTAACGCGCAAGCTCTTCTAGTGTCCACGGTTTTGTTTCCTGCATCCTAACCTCCATGCCCTTCTTCGACAACACTTCCAACGTAGTTATCACTGGTGGGACATTCTACGAGGCAGGCAACATTCAGATACAGAACAACCACCATCAATTTGCAATCCAGGATTACCCGGCACAAGCGGCTCAGTATACTCTAGGGAGCCCAGAGATCTCGCAACTGAGCATCGGCCGGGATCCAGACAATGTTAATGGCGGCCGTGTACTCTCTGGAGTTGTGAGAAACGGTCGTCACACGGGAAATAGGTCTAGGCCATATGGTGAGCGTCGATTTATTCATCTTAATTTTCAGCAGGTTCAGTAAGCCGCGCTGCAGGTGTGCGGTCATCCTTTCAATCTCAAATCAACTCCCAGCGTGACTTTGGGCCAGAAGACAACTACAGTGTCTCATCTTCGGCCCCTTGGGGTGTACCTCTTGCGAGTGCCCCCGCGCTGGATTATCCACGTGCATCTCCTCCTCGGAACCAATATCATGGTTCCACTTCCCCTTCTCATAACTTTGGATTTCAGATCCCACCCCCGTCGAATTCATTCCCACCAACTGATACCCCCGCCCATTACCCCCCTCATGACAATCTGGTAATTCAATATCGCCGCAGTGGCGCCTTCAATCCTCACACATGGCAACGCTCGACTGCAAACGAACCGACAACAACCATCGACGGGGGCACATTCATCAGAGAAAATGTGAATAATGTGTACCGCAGCGGGGAAACAGGCACGTTCCGTATTCAGAATTAACTCCCACTCGACTAATAAGAACTCTAGGCATTCATATCCTACATCGCGCCGTAGCTCTGGAAGCTATGCACGACTCAGCAGATAGCTACCCGCAGCCACGATGCCACCCCGAGACGCGCAGCGAGATGCTCGACAAATTATGGAATTGGGCAATAAAGTCACAATGGCCGGAGAAGGGACAGGGGTGGTCATTCACAGAGAAGACGAAAAAGGGTCTTCCCGTTCTCTGGCTGCATGGACCAGCAGGAGCCGGTAAATCAGCTATCATGCGCACTCTTGCTGAGCGACTCGCAGACGCTGGGCGATTGGGAGGAAGTTTCTTCTTCAAGCGGGGCCATGCAACTCGTGGAAATGCACAAAAGCTATTCGCCTCGATTGCATATCAGCTCGCTCTACGTGTTCCACGGTTGAAATCCCGCATTTCGCAGATGGTAGAGGACGATCCATCTTCGGTCGGGAGGTTAATGAGCGTCCAAATGCAGTCACTTATTGTGGCCCCATGCCTCTCAGAAAGCAACATTCAACTTCCAGTTGTCCTTATTGATGGTCTAGACGAATGCGAAGGCCACCTGGTGCAGCAAGAAGTTTTACGCTTGATCGCGCAGTCCATGCGTGAGCATCTTCCTCTCAAATTTCTAATTGCCAGCCGGCCGGAGCCAGATATTTGCAAGATTTTCAAAGACTCGCTTTACGAGGGACTCTATCACCCATTCAATGTGGAGCAGTCATTCGAGGATATCAAGAAATATCTACACCATGAATTTGCGCGGATTCACCGAGACCACGAGACCATGGCTACTGTTGCGATGCCGTGGCCTTCACAGAGAATCTTCGACCAATTGGTCGAGAAGTCGTCAGGCTACTTCATCTACGCAAGCACTGTGATCAAATTTGTTGATGATCAGAACTTGCGCCCGACGGAGCAACTTGAGCGCCTCCAGGAAGCCTTATCATCGGAGTCACCGTTCAGTGGCATTGACCAATTATATACACAAATTCTCTCGAGGGTTCCCGCCCGTTTGCCACTTCTTCCAATCCTAAAGGCGATCACTTTCTCCAAGTTCCGACTCAGTTCAGTTACGCTTGAAAAGCTTCTTGAACTAAAAGCAGGCGACGTTCAACTGACCTTGCGGAACCTCCATTCTGTTCTGAATGTCCCGGATGGATACTTGAAGATTACTGGGTATCACGCTTCGTTTCAAGACTTCCTCCAGGATGCCGAACGTGCAGGCAAGTTCTACGTCGGCGCAGAACAACTCTGTGTGGATCTCGTCCATTCAGTTTTTAAAGCACTTACTTATCAGTGCGACTGTCCTTCGATCAACCGGGCTGACCCTGTTGGCTTGTAGGTTTACATTCAAATCGTTTCACGAACGTATTGTTGACGCGGCGTCTCAATCAACAGTGACTTGGATGAGCTCTATATCAGCGATTTGCCACCTTTAGCCGAATTTCTGCCTCTGATCAGACGGATGAACCCCATCTTCTTTTTCAACAAGGCTATTACATAGAGGAATATTCTCTCATGGTGGACGAGGCATTCAAATTGTTGAAGGTTAGTTTTGTGGCTTCCTGACTGTCGATGCTCACGGGCTTTTAGAAAATCAGGAATCCACCAGCAGATTTGGTCAATATGTTCGAAGACTATCAATTCATGCACTTTGTCACCACATCCCTTTCCAATATCTCCCTTGCTTTCCCGAGGATGACACTGACTCGGACTGCTCTCTTGGCGATCCCGCGGATAGCTTCCCAATCCTGTCTATCGCAGAATGGGAGCGTTGTATCAATGTCCGCTCCTTTGCCATATTGTGCAGGCATATATTCTGGAATGCAGTTGGGATTGGGTGGATTTTCACATTCTCCTGGACGTTTCGTGGGATGAACTCAGGGCCGCCATATGCAGCCTGCGGCCCTTCACCGGTCTCGATGAAGGAAAAATCGTGGCGCTTTTCAAATGCATGGTACGACACCTCTTATCAGATGCCTCGAGTAGAGCTATATCATTGGAGCTGGCCCGTGGAAGCATTCGACTTTTGAATGACATTGGGACCGGGCAGCAACCATCCAGACTCTGGTGCGAAGTATTTACACAAATCAACGTTAGAAACCTGACATCATATTAGGCGACGATACCACCGCTGGGGCCTGTATGTGAGGGCTTCCCCATGTTCACTGGAACTTCTTCAAGATATTCGCGATTTTGTTCCCTTCGAGAGCAACGAATATCCTGTGAATTATGCTTGCGAGCCGCAACACTATTATGAGGTTTTACAATGGCTCAAGGTTCGTATCCAAGGTTCCAACTACTCCAGACTCATCTGTACCTCTGTTCAGACCTTTCCAAATCCTGCGCAAGATGTGATCGAACTTTGGCAGAACTATCTCATGGCCGCATGTGACGCCAGGACATGGCATTGGTCAGGAAATGATCCCGACTATGAGTGGAGGACGTGGCGGAACGAACTCAGACAAAAAGGACTGTTCCTCCGTGACAGATGATTATTTCAAAAAGAAAATTGAGTTCAACAAGGTGTATGTGATGATTTAATCTATGCAGTTTCCAAAAAAAAAAAAAAAAAAATGGGGATCGCTAAGTTCGTCTAATACAATCTTTTGGAAAGATCGTGTCTGTCAAGGAACGGGAATTAACGAATTTCCGATATGCTTTGATGTGATCATGAGCGGGCGAAAATTCCTGAGCTTTCATCAGTGGACGAAGTACGGGGACAAGATAGAGAAAAATGCCCAGTACTTATTACTTGTGTCCGCCCAGCCGATGGCGCAGGCCGGATCACTCATCGTGACACCCAGTGAAAACCGGAGGCGAGGAGGCAACGAGGAGGCGTCAAATATTAATGATTGGCTGGGACGGGAAAGTGGAAGGGGTCGGAGCCTCGGATAGTGATGTGCTTGGCTTGGCTTATTAAAGCCCGAAAGCCCGAAAGCCAAAGCCCTGGCTTCGCAAAGCCAAGCCAAGCCCGAGTCAGGGCTTGACGAGGGCTTTGGCTTTGGCTTGAGGTCTGCGAAGCCAAAGCCAGGGCTTGAAGCCCGGGCTTTGACCCTTGCACAAAATCCACTCACACACACATTTTGGGCATAAATTTAACAGTGCACGACTTCGGAGACGATGTAAATTGCACTAAATTTCCCATAAAAGAATTTTTCGTGCCTCGAGCGATATATCCAACTTGAACCAAGAGCTTGGGACATCAATAAGTTCTGATCTTTGACTACGAGAGGTTTGTATCGATATTGCAGATACTCAGAAGGGCCTCCAGTGTTTGCACTGTTGTCTAGATAGATGTGAGCATATATGTGACTTATTACTTACCATTAGTGGCCCACTGAAAAAAAATATTCAAAGCCCTGGCTTCAAAGCCAAGCCAAGCCCGAACACCACTGGCCCGGCCCTCGGAGGCGGCGTACCATTACGCGAGGTGTACAGACCGACGAAAGAGGAGAACGAGCGGAAGGGCAACGAGAGGGTATCGTGGCATCGAGGTAAAATGGAGTGCGGGCGCCTACGTCGGGAAAAAAACCACGCCATACATATGCTTGGCATTGATGTGACGGAAAAAGACAGAACGACCCAAGAACGACCGAAAGTTTTTCTCGAG
This sequence comes from Mycena leptocephala, assembly GCA_029378395.1. Lineage (NCBI taxonomy): Eukaryota > Fungi > Basidiomycota > Agaricomycetes > Agaricales > Mycenaceae > Mycena > Mycena leptocephala. Next base: position 124,274 of record JARJLF010000240.1, read on the forward strand.
AGTAATACACATACACTGTATACATATAGAGTACTACTGTAAAGGATGTATGGATGTGACCAGCAGCTACAAGTATCGGATACAGGTCCGAGTCGTCGAGCCGGTGTGCGCTGGGCGCTCTGGATTCACCACTCCCGCTCCCGCTAACCGCCCTCTCTCCGTCCCATCTACATCCCGCGTTCCTGCCCAGAATCCGTCCGCACTACCATCCAGCGATGGCGACTCAGATGCCGTACCCATTTGGCGAGCCGTATCCATCATCCTCGTATCGTCCCCCTCCCTGTTCCTCCCACAACCGCCGACTGTCATGGTACGCAGGCGCGGAACGCGCGCAGCGCGCACCTCTGCACCTCCACCTCCCGATTCGCTGCGCGAAGCGGTGCGAGCGCAAGGTGAGGGAACACGAGCGAATCGGGACCCATCCTCGCACCCACAGCGCCATCTCCTCTCGCAGTGCGGCACGGGTGGAGACGAGAAGATGGGGGAGAAGATGACGATGATGGGTACGCGGGCAGCGAGAACATGGGCTCCTCAATAGGTTGTTTCAGACATCTCCTTTTTCATCCCAACTTGGGTCCCAACTTCGTCCCCAACTTGAGACTCAACTTGACATGTTTTTGTCCCGGGATGCAGAACGGCCGCTTCAAATAGGTTCAGTGAAGTTGAGACTCAAAGTTGGATGTCAAGTCGTGGTCCGGTGCCCGACTTGACATCCAACTTCGTTCCCGAACTATCTTAAGTTCGAGCACTAATATTGTTGTAGTGTCTGTTTATAAGAGACTATGGTGGCGGAGGCCTCCGCCTGCATTGGCGGTCTCCGACGCTTGTCAGACGCTGCCTCTAAAATTGAAAGAAACATCATTAAAATGCAGCTTGACTTCTAAATCATTCTGACAGCATAGTTGTATATTTTGAACCCCACAATCGTTTATACCGTGCTAGAGTAGGTTGTGGGAACATCTCGGCTCGACCTCGGGCCGGGTATTGATGAACCAATCAGAAGTCGAATAAAGATTGTCCTACTGTAAAACATTCTTTGCACATATAATACTGCACCAAATAATATGTCTACGGGCTTCAAACTGTTGCTCTGGGCTGTCCCATCAAGTTTTGGTACAGATCAACTAGCTTCAGTGTATGTTTCAGATGCCTAATCTGCGATGCACAAATCAGCACGAAGTTGAACTACATTCCATGGTTGAATCTTGGGCAAATCACCGAAACACATATATTCGGTATTTAGAATATTTCCTTTTAATCTAAATGCCTCTGCCATTGTTCTCACATGTCTGGAATGTGTTTTGGATCACTGACTGATGACTGTTTCAAAAGTTAGAGTAAAAATTTCGGAAAACAGGAATTTTGGTCGCTCAGTCACCAGACATGGTTAGATGTCGCTTGTTGCATGGTTATTTAGTGAAGATATTCTAAACCTGGCATTTGAAACACTAGGTGGTTGAGTTGCAACTTATTACAAGGTTATTAAGCCCAAGAAACACTGCATCGGAGGTACCCGCCGGTTCGTCAGAGGTCACCGCCGGACAGATTGAAACTGCAAAAATGGATTGTTTATTGGGTTTCCACATTTTGGGATCTGATTTTAGTATTTCGGCAGTTCCTATCTTCTACTCAGCTACTGTGAGCATCGCTCAAATTTAAAGAACAATGCACCCAGTTAAGTATATCTTCATTCGCTCTTTCGAACCGCACTGTCAGGAGCAAGGAAACAAGTGCCAGAGCCTGATTAACCTCTCAATAATGATATTGTATCCCCATAACTCCAGAAAATCTGACACAGTGCACACAGACAGAGTGTGCTGCTATCTACACTCACAACCAAGTCAAGCTACGGACGAATCCAAGTCAAGATTGGATTGCCTTCAAGAAAGTGGTGCACCAGAGCAAAGGGGCAGACACCGTTCTTGGGCAATAATGTTGAACCGTGGGGTTGTGCTTCAAGAGAATTTCTGGGGGGATAGCAAGTGGCAGAGGCCTCTGACGGTAAGTTCTGGGAGTCAAATTATGTCTAACTCGATGCTATATGAAGGCAAAACATTATATACAATAATGATTGAGGCTGATTAGGCCGACAATCAAACGGCGGAGACCTCCGCCGCTATGTTTGGCAACTGAAAAACAAGGTCAAATCTGGTCCAGATGTACTGCAAATATTGGATAACTGTTCACAGTACTGTATTGTACAGGTAGGAGGCCAACCAGCCTGTGAAAGTCAACGCGGCGGATTGTTCCGCCACGATGGTTCAGTAGGTCAGAACATAGCTGCATTGCCGCTGCGCTGCACTGAGGGAAAAAATGGAAGAGAAATGGCTGATGAGAGTACTGCATTATACTAGGAACCAACCGCGAAGCTGTGAAAAAAAAATGCGGCGGATGGATCTGCCAGAATTTTTCGGTAGGTCAAAATATAAGCAAAAGTTGCCGCTAGATTGAGTGGAAGGTGGAAGGGAAATAGCTGGCGAGAGGTTGAATGGTGCGGCCCGAAAAGAGCAAGCAAAAAAAAAATGAACAGCAGGTGCGGCGGGGGCGCGGCGGGAGGAGCGTGGGTACCGAACATCAATATCTACCCGTTTGGGAAGATGACTAAATGGTGACTACCATCCGCGCGGCAGATGGACCCTCTTAGGCCCCCTTTACTCATACAGAGAAGGGGCCTAAGAGGGGTGTTACGGCATGACGGCGGTGCTGCTTGAGGTGGGCGAGAGCGCACGTCCGAGTAGTGCGCGAGTCCTGCATGAATGGCTCCTTGAAGAACACCTCTCGCACGGAAGGGGCGGAGACGCGGCTTGCAGGTGGTGGGGAGGACACGGAAGAGGCAGAGGAGGAGTGTGTGAAGGGAGAGGTGACGGATGGAGCGTGCGCATACGGCAGGATCGGGCAACTGCATATCTGGATCGTCACCTTGGCTCCGTGTCGGCCCCGGCCCTCTCCCTCTCCCTCAGCCGCATGGAAGCTCATGCACAGTGAAAACGACCGCAAGCCAGATCGAACCGATCGAGCCATATCGAACCAGATCAAGCCAGAACTAACTAACCTCTGCCTAGCACAATTTTTTTCTCCCAATCATTGCGCTGGCGGGTTCCAAGTCGTATGAGTCGTTGGCTCTGTCGTCGGACTTCGGGACTGGTAAAAATGACGGGCGACGGCGCGCACTGACGCGGCATGACGCGGTGTGGCTGTGTCATTGACGCGGCAATCGGCGCGCCGTCTCTAATTCCTCAACAAATGCTCCCCACGGCCCGAGTCGAGTGTGCGCAGCGTTTTCTACTCTAGATACATTGCTTGGAGCAAAAAAACCTCGCACCAATTTTTGGTCAGTCAAGGTAAGACTCGAGGAGGTACATTATATTTATATAAATTCTCCTCAATCTCTTGATACCTGTTGTTCATTCAGAAAGAACACCAATTACAGAGCGCTTTATTGCCTGCTCCTGGGGCTCATCCAATCTGGCCGGCCGCAAACTATTTTGTCCCCCAAGGTTAACCAAGTCATACCTAACCTAGGCTGACATCCATTACACTCATCTTCCGCTTTGAAAGAAGAGGTGAAAGATATTCTTGCGCATATTCGACGACCTCGACTGAAGACTACCAATTTGATCTCGCAGGTGAACAACTCACCATTGGTCCTTGGAAGACCCGCTCTTATGATCATGTCAATCTGCAACAGCCAAGTAAGAACATGTTTATCGACCTACCTGCCACATGAAATGGGCTCTAAATGTCCCAATTTCTTTGCACTGGAAGCGCACTCTCAATCCTGGATGCAACCTCATTAATCCTAGTTCATACACATAAACTATTCGCATCTCGAGGAATTTTAGCATTTGGTGTGTGGGTTTTACTACTACTCATGACCAGTTCATGGTCTACCGAGTGAGCATTGTATTTCAAATGTTAGTCCAGTTTTTGATCCTGTCCTCCAACAGACCCGACATCATGGATACGCAGTATATTTATCTCACTGGAAATGGAGCTAATGAAGGTTACTATTAGTGCCCCATAATCCTGAACCTACTGAAAAGCATGGCACTAGGCTGAAGTACAGCATCTTTTCCAGCATGGAGTCCCCCCCCAATTTACCCACTCTCAAGGAGCCAATGGCCGTGACCGGCGTTGTGTTGCACATCCCAGTGCATAGAACTTTTGTGGTACTCATGATGGTACGGAGGCAGGAGGCATTTTCCAGTTGACTTCCGTCGAAACAGCAGTCATTTCTTGGGACTGGTAAAAATGATGCAGGGCAGCGCGGACCGGTGTGGCACTGACGCGCATTTGACGCGGTGGTTGGCGCGCGGGCTCCAAATCTTGAACTGGTGCTCGATGCACCTCAATTCGAGTACAGACATGTTTTTTTCAGTGGCAATAAATTGTCGGCATCATGAAAATGCATTCCCAAAGATAGTCAGTCGTATACTTGGACACCCCCAACCTCCCAACGATATCCTCTCAAGTGCTGCCATCTTGAGTGTCTCCATTGCCTCGGGAATCATTTCGTTTCTGAATATGTGTTCGTGGTGGTACTTGACGGGAATATTATCGCCAATCCACATGTGCTGTTTTCACACTCACATTCGCATCTGCGTAGATACCAGATACTAATTATCGACATTTCTCCGTGACCGGTAGTGCACTTGCGGGCAACCGTGCCATCTCAACGCACCGCATCTGAATTAGACGGCGTTCAATGTGTGCAGGGGCGTAAATTGCCGCAGGGTGGACCTGTCCATTTATCTCCATGTTTTATTCTCTTCGTTTCCCTCGTTGGGTTCAATACTGCTGTCATATCATATCATTATCAGCTAAGCTGAAATATGACTCACATGTACACCCAATCTTCGTTCTCAATCCTCTTACAGGTGAGTTCAAACTCATTCTGCGGGGAAATATCGCACCGTCATTCAATTCGGACCTCTACATCCTGTGTTTTTTCAATATTCGCCATTTCCTTCCTTGAGAACTGCTTGTTGTCATCTCAGTCGGGATCCCAGCTAGGAATCTGTTTGATCGGAGCGCCGCCATTGCCACGCTGTCAACCAGGTTCCCTTTTCAAAGCCGTGTTTCCCAGCGGCCGCAGAGGGCGACAGAGGATTCCTTCGGGACTCCTGGCAGCAGCCTGAGAGGAAGAAAAGAGAGCGCTACCTGTCGGGCCAAAATGAGAGCTAATCAGATCCAAGTAGTTTCTTGACTACCGTGGCGAACGACGACATTTTGGTTGTGGCAAAAGGAGACCAGCCTGCAAGCGAGCTGAGTTTGAATCCCAATCAAGTCCGACTGATGTCGGGCCGGGCATTATTCAGCAAAGCCGCTTACCCTTCTCTTCACTCCTCGTTGGCTCTATGTTGGTCCAGCGGGTTTCAGCGTCCATTGCATGAGGATACAGCGTGCTATATGGTGGCGTCCTCATCAACGTTCTCCTGACCACTTGGCTCAAATCTGAGTCGAATTGGCGGAGAATCGAATCGATTCATGTCGTCTGTGACTCGGCTTCTTGGAGGTGTGTACACTCCCGGTCTCGCTCCAGCTCTCATTCGATTAATCTTTTAGGTTGTATTGCTGGGCTTCGTAGGCTCCCGGGAAGTTTTATCTCGTGCGAAGTCGCCATCGTGAGCAGCCCATTTGCACATTCGAGGAAGACGCGGTGCCGTCTACGAAGGCTCTTTCAGTCCCAATGAAGCGCGTACGTTCGGTGCTCGACGTGGGTACATATATATTGCGTGCCATTGCTTCGCTCCGACTTACCCCGTACGCAGGTCCCCATGTCAGTCGCTACTCTGGGCGCTCAGGATAGTCCGGTACCTTTCCTCGGCGTCCGTCCCAAGAATCGGCGCGTATTGGCATTCACGAGTGGGTACGTCCATATCTATCTCCTTCACCTCGACTCACCTCATCGTCGTTTTAAGGCCCATCTAACTTTTCTCTGGCGATAGACTCGCTTTTCGCCCTCCAATGCATCGACTCTATGGGCGGATGACAGAGCGTACAGCCCTCATCCGCACGTCGCCCCGTGTCTCCTCCCCTTGCGACTCGTACCACCCATCCGCGCAATCCGACCCTTTTTCAATTCCCGCCTCTGGCCGTCACCGTGGCTGGATTCCTCGACGGGGCTACAGCGTCGGTCCAGGAGAAGGGGGAAGCTGGGGGAAGGGTAACCGTGAGAGGCTCTGCTATGCGCAGAGCTGAGGGAGGGTGAGTGGAGTGATCACGAAGGTCCGCGTCTCCTTTGTGGTCGACTTTCACCTATACTGACTCTCATCGTGCGTAGCCCAGCATTTGCATGGTCTCCGCTCACGCGCGCACCTGCGCCTTATCGTCTTTGGGGCAGTGCACTTCCGACGTTGTATCGAGCGCACCTGCGGGGGGAGAATGAAAGAAAGAGCAGGTCTGTGACCTCCCTGCGCTCCCTACGCACTCGCTGACGCTTTCCTGCTTCCCTCAGCTCTTGTTGCGTGTCTGCTACATGAGCCTGGGTGATGCACTCCCACCGGCGTCAGCGTCGTCCTGCTCTCCTCGTACCCCGCGGATGGAGGATGGGCTTGAGGGAACCGCGAGCGCATATGGCCAGGAGAATCCTCCGAGCGAGAGGAAGAGGATGGGCAGAGAGGGAGGTCCGTGCTATTTCTATCCCGCTCTCGGCTCATTCGCTAACGCTTGTCGTTTCCTCAAGCTCCTCGCGCGCAGCGGGTGCTGCTTGTGGCTCAGGATCGTCCGGATTTCGTGGATGGACCCCCCACCCCTGTCTTCCAGAGACTCGCGGTGTGCAGGCGCAGAAACGCGCGCCCCGCCCTGTCCCTTGCGTGGTGTTTCTGCCTCCTCTCCGCCGCTTCGAAGAGAGCTCGACTTGACGACGAACGTCCCGCGAGCGCGATATTCCTGGGAGCACATGGCCCATACTCTCTATACCCTCACCCTCTGCTCACGCTGACGCGCCGTTTCCGCAGGCGTGATGACCCTGCGCTGGGTGTAGCTTGCTCGTTCTCGTCTGCGTTCTGGAGCAAGGTCACGCGCTGCGACCCTGCTCCTCCTCCAGCTCCACCCTTGCCCTCGGCGTGCAGAGCTGGGACTCTCCTGCTCGCGCGGCTCCCTCTTGCTGCGTCAGCTCCATCTGCACGGCCCACCCTGATTTGGCACGCCACTACTCTGGACGTCCGCCGCGCGGTGAGGATGGGCCTCGCTGCGTGTCCCGGGCGTCGTCGCGGCGCGGCCGCATGTCGTGTCTACAGCCTGCGCCCGCTGCCCCCGATGCCATGCTGAGTTAGACTTGCGGGGCGCCCGTGGGTATTGAGGCTGGTATGTGCGAGCGCGCGAGGGGGAAGGGGAGAGGGTAGCGGAGGTCGGACGAGTGGTTGGTGGAATGGCGAGATGCTGGTATGGGGAGATACGCGGTCTGCGTCGCGGCATATTTGACGGGCGTCGTCAGCAGTGACGGGCTGCGCTGCGAGTACGGCAGCGCGGCAGAGGGGGGCGTCGTCTCTGGATCCTCGATGCCGTTTTCGACGTGAGGTACGTCTATATATACACCGCCGACCTTCATCCACTCACCTTCCCTTTTCCTTCTAGTTTTCGGGTTGAGGATCTGACTCGCAACGGGCACTAGCGCTGGAGTCGTGCAGCGGCGCGTGGACTTCTAGGATCCCATGGGAGGGCCCGAGGTCTGGGTCTGGGTCGAGACCCTGCCTCGGGAGGCCCATGACGCCTCCATCCGGCAGATCCTCAGAGCCAAGCGCCGTGTACACTAGTCTCCCTTACTCCTCAGGAACCTGATCTCCTGGTCTGGTTGGCTGTTGTCCGCACCTCCGGTGGGGGGTCCACTTGCTGTTGGGATGAAAGTCACGGCGTCAGGCTTTCGTTGACCTACTCTCTACGTCTGCGAGAAGATTGAATATTTTTTCTCCCGCCCGCAGGATCCTGTTGTATTCTTCTGCATTCAATGTTATCCATTTACTTTTCAATTTCTCCAGTATTACTGCTTCGTCGTGTCTGTGGCCTCTCGTCCACTCGCGCCGTCCTCTTCTGGTGTGTCCTTTCCCGATTTGGCTGCCCAGAGGCCTTCGTCGTCTAATGTCAACACACGCAAATACATCCTTGGTTCCTCTAGATCTCTGCGCGTATCTCCGTCTTAAAAATTCACCACTAGTCTCATTAGAAGCCTCGTATTCTGGGTGAATTTCCTGCGGATCTCTCTCGCAAAAAATCCAGTCAAAATCAACTAGTCTCGTTACGTGACTCGATACTATTTTTCTCTTTCCTCGAGCATATGGTGTCCAAACACAAGGCTCAATAGTCAAGAGCCCGAATACGCCGTCTGGCCGGCGGCTTAGCACTCTCCGTGCGATTCTCGAAACATCGAATCACTGCTCCTTTTGAGTGTAACCCCGAGCTTCGTTATACAATGCAGAGAAATCATAGAAAGTTCGATTCTGTATTGACTCTATCAGAACACAGAAAGAAAATACACGGTCAATGTACAAATTAAGAAAGCTCCTCAAGTCCATCCACCCTCAACACAACTTCCGTCCAAAGTTTCCGCATCTCGTGAAGCTGGCGACCAAGGCCCGTGAAGGCAGCCTCAAAGGGGAGCGCATAAGAAGAATAAGAGGAGGTAAACAGTCCCTTGGATATCAGCTCCGCCTGAGCCACTTGAACGTACTCAGGTTTATCCACTATGGAATATTTTCAGCTCGGAGGTCTGCACTTATCAAATAACACTACTAAGCAATTTATCAGTAGCGGTGGATCCTGCAAACCAGACGATCAGGTAGATCATCTCGGCGTATTTCGTGAATCGGAGCGAGAGCTTCTCGTATCCGGTCACAAGTTGCCCGAGGCTCTTTTCAACGGCGAGAGCACCTTGCGGCCGCTCTTTCGATCGCAGACCGGGTTACGAAGGTGGATTTCGACAGATGTTTGAGTTTGGACGACGCCGGTACAGTTCTTGGTCAATGTTGCAGCATCGCCAACAATTTTATCGCCGGCTTTGCGTATCTTTTTGGACTTTGAGCAGTGCTGAGCGGCGCTGTGGACGGTCCGAAGCCCGCATGAATCTTCTCGGCATGGCGTTCAATGCGCAGTTCCTGGCACGGGTGTTATCATTAATAGTATCCTATGAAAGCAAATGACTTACCTCGGGACCGGTCGTTATCCCATCCGGTGGATCTTCCATTCGTTGGCTTGCAGGCACCAGCGAGAGTTTCCGGTCTACTCCCTCCCAAAATTCCTTGGATTCCTTCAGAGTCTCCCCGATTTTGGCAAGACCTTGGTCGATCTTCTCCAATTCGTCATAAATCTGTTGACTTCCTCTGTCGAGGCGACGCCTTCCTCGAAACCTGCTTTCCTCGCTTGAAATTAACATCAGCATAAACGGAAGGATGCAACTATTGGATATTCACCAGCTTTGGCGTTTTCCTGCATGAGACGACAAGATCACGTCTTCCCCATCCTCGTAATGCTTCCTCAGAGCATTGAACTCGTCCACTCGGCGATTGACCCGATCAAGTTCGTCCTTCACCAATTTCGCAGCTTTTGGATGGTCGCTGCTGTATCCTCGCCCATCAGAATCATTTCACAGAATTTGAAATACAAGTCCGAGAAGCTCTCTTGATCGCGCAGAAGCTCGATATCTTTCAAGACAGAGGACATCTTGATCCTCGCAAGCAGTTTTTCTGCTCGAGCCCGGTTACGGGGGCAGGCACGGCCTGTTCGGAAAAGATATTCGAGCCGTTGGCACTGGGCGTTGAGATTTCCTATTTCACGGGTGAGGGCTGGCCAATGGTTAGCGGTCACGATTATCGGCGTCAAATTATTACCTAGGTCTAAAGCTCAAGTTAGTACCATAACATATTTGGGTCAATGTGGACGTACCTTGGCGTACAAGTCTATCGACATCGATGTTGGCGCCTAGTCTATAACAGGCCTCGCATATGCGTATGATGCCTGCTTTCCCGGCAGCACATATCCTTTCTCTCGCAGTGCTGCTCACCAATGGTCGTTCAGAGAACGGTACTACAAAGAGCTGAAGTGAGTGGTGTTTGCCGGGACGTGTGGCCCACCCTCGTAACGTCGCAAAATCCGTTTTAACCTTAAGGCTTGATTCCCAGCGAGTCCTCGCGAGACACGAAAAAATGCGTCAGAGTGACCAACTGTTCGTTGTGGCTCAGGATGCCATGGTAATGCGTGAGAGCGAGGCTGACGTACCGTCGTAGTGCTGGTATATCTTTTCAAGCAGTTCCAATAACGAATCCGACCGTACAGATATCCAAAGATGTGACATCACAAGGAGCACAGAATCCGCAGGGCCCGTCTCAGGGGCTACTCCACGGACAGCGTTGCGATTTGTGGGATCCACTGGAAGCCAGGGGGGGAGGCGGTGGCGGAGACGGCGGTAGAAGCGGGGGGATTCATAGGCTATGCTATTATACTCATACTGGGCGTGAGGAGGAGGGGGGCGCGAGGGCGAGGGGAGAGGGCCATCATACAACGAAAGGAGGGAGGGTGCGTCGGGGGAATAATCATACTCGGTCATTGGAAGGAGGAGTGATTTGGGAGAAAGAAGGGTTGACGGTTCAACACGCCGAGGTACGAGGTTGCCTTGTGTTGTAGCGTCTGTCTAGGAGAGACTAGGTGGACGGTATAAATGTAGCCGCTCTACAGCATTACACAGCACGTCGCACAGCCTCGAATATTACGTCGCACAATCAGTGTTAGCACAATTGTACTCACATCTGCGGAGCTGAAGGGAAACAGGACATATTCCCATGCAGGATGTCACCTTGAAGTAGGACATGTCGATAGCCTTGAAGTCTGCTCGGCAACTTGAATGGACTGTGGCTGCAGCTCCAGTGTGCTTTGAGAATAAGCCACGCACAATCAGCGCAAATTGACAGCAACACAGCTTCAACAGCCTTGGATGCACCGCATTAATTATAATCGGACCCCGCGGTACAGGGATGTCTTCATCTTTAGACCCATCCTTGTCCTTCCCCGATGTCACACATGTCCTGCAATGTCCGACCGAGTGCCCCAACCAACCAGCTGGTGCCTTTGGAGGCATTCATGGCCAACACTGTCTCAACCCGGGGTACAAAATGGGATTGGATGCGCTCAATTCGTCAAACAGAGTCGCTACAGCTGATGAACACGAACCTGAACTCGCTTGCCATCATTGTGCGGATCCCTCACTTCAACGTATTCGGGCTAACCCATACAATATAGGCCACCTTCCTTGCCGGAGTGCAAGCCCAGACAATCAGCTTCTCCCTCGAAAAACAGGACACGAACCTGCAAATCGCATGCAATGCACTCTTCTTCGGGGGGTTTTTCATCGACGTGCTGAGCGGGACCATCGCTATAGTCGGGGCTATTCAACTTCAGCGCACATATACGCTGTTACAGCAAAGAGAATCTGCACTCACGAGTCTCAGCGAGGTGCTGAAGGATACGGCACAATCTTCGAAGGAATTCCAGCAGGATAATCTAGCGCTCGCGCATCATCTCCGTTTCCTGAAAATGATCGTATTCCGCCTGCTTCAGAGTCCTCGGCTCTGGAACGAGCTCTCCATGCAGCTCAAAAAATCAGCGGATCTCGCGGAGGATATCTTGAGGGAGTCAAACCTGGATGACGCCCACCGAATCACCGTGGCGTATTCCCTGGCAGATTATCGGTACACCACAAATCGACTCGCAAAAACGGCCTTTCGCACCAGTCTCGGATTCGCCGCGAGCTTGACAGCGCCGTGGCTCGTTCTCGCTGGGCTCTGTAGCTTTACGGCCGGGGTAGTGTGCCTCGTGCTGTATAGTGAGCCATTGGCAGTATGGGCGACTTCATTTGCGGTCCTAGGAGGTACAGGGTTTGTCTTATTTGTGGTCCTGGCGGTTATCATTGGCGTTGATCCCCGCCCCGTTGCACTTCCATTCCCTAATGCATAATTTGGTTCCAATGTTAGCGTACTGCATGCTATAATCGATGTGGAACACAAACTTCAATATTAATCCCTCCTCATCTCGTAGTTCTGAATATGGCAGAAAGACGAAGGCACAAGATCAAGGAAGAGATAGAGAGGGGCAGGGACAGTGGTTAAAAAAACCCTTTATGAAAAAAAAAATCGATACTCGAGAGAGAACACAAGTCAACAAGATAATCCACAAATGCGAGTGCCTGGACCACGAAAGCAGCGAGAAATTTCATGCAAGGCCATTCACCGTCTACGACCACGAGAGTGCGGAGACTAGAGGCATAACGAGAGGTACTACTCCCCGAGCAGGAAACAATAGATCGGTTCGATCCGTGAGATCTCAGGTAGGTCACAAGTCAGACTGTCCAGTGTCAAATGAGACCGACACCAAGAAAAGCTTCCAGCGACAGAAGGCGGGCAAGCGAGTCTAGATGAAGAGGAGGGAAAAATATTGATGCCCACTTCTGAGAAGCGGCCGTTAATCGTCAAAAAATCCGCATTGATTTTTGAAGAAGAGGATTACTACAGATTCGGACCGTCGGCCGCAGGGGGTGACAGAGGATTCCTTCGCGACTCCTGGCAGCAGCCTGAGAGGAAGAAAAGAGAGCCGCTACCTGTTCTGCCAAAATGAGAGCTAATCAGATCCAATTACTACCGTGGCGAACGACGACATTTTGGTTGTGGCAAAAGGAGACCAGCCCGCAAGCGAGCGGAGTTTGAACCCCAATCAGCGACTCTGATGTCGGGCCGGGCATTATTCAGCAAAGCTGCTCACCCTTCTCTTCTCCTCGTTGGCTCTATGTTGGTCCAGCGGGTTTCAGCGTCCATTGTATGAGGATACAGTGTGCTATGGTGGCTATATGGTGGCGTCCTCATGAACGTTCTCCTGACTACTTGGCTCAAATCTGAGTCGAATTGGCGGAGAATCGAATCGATTCATGTCGTCTGTGACTCGGCTTCTTGGAGGTGTGTACGTTCGATTAATCTTTCAGGTTGTATTGCTGGGCTTCGTAGGCCCCCGGGAAGTTTTATCTCGTGCAAAGTCGCCATCGTGAGGTCGAGGAAGACGCGATGCCGTCTACGAAACCTCTCAGAGTCTCACTGAAGCGCGTGCGTTCGGTGCTCGACGGGTCGCTCCTACTTACCCCGTACGCAGGTCCCCATGTCAATCGCTACTCAGGATAGTCTGGTACCTTTCCTCGGCGCCTGTCCCGAGAATTGCCGGGTATTGGTATTCAAGAGCGGGTACGTCCATATCTATCTCCTTCGCCTCGACTCACCTCATCGTCGTTTTAAGGCCCATCTAACTTTTCTCTGGCGATAGACTCGCTTTTCGCCCTCCAATGCATCGACTCTATGGGCGGATGACAGAGCGTACATCCCTCATCCGCACGTCGCCCCGTGTCTCCTCCCCTTGCGACTCGTGCCACCCATCCGCGCTATCCGACCTTTCTCAATTCCCGCCTCTAGCCATCGCCGCGGCTGGATTCCTCGATGGGCTACAGCGTGGTTTTAGGGGAACTTGAAGGGGGAAGCTGGGGGATGATGGTCGCGAGAGGCTCCGTGCGCAGAGCTGAGGGAGGATGAGATCGGGGAGATCACGAAGGTCCGTGCCTCCTTCGTGGTCTACTTTCACCTACTAACTCTCATCGTGCTCAGGCGTGTATTGCACATGGTGTCCGCTCGCTCGCGCACCTGCTCCTTATCGTCTCTCGGGCGCTGTAATTTCGACGCCGTATGGAAGATGGTCAGATCTAGCGCGATGAAGGGAAGGTGTCGACAGAAGAGAGAGCAGGCGGAGGCGAGGTATGTGATCTCCCTGCGCTCCCCACGCACCCGCTCATGCTTTCGTACTTTCCTCAGCTCTCTTCGTTGCGCGTGCGCTATGTGCTTCCGCTGGCGTGAGCCTGGATGATGCGGATGGAGGATGGGATGGATCTCCGCTCGAGGGTGATGGAGGGCAACTGTACCGCGAGCTCGTATGGCGAGCGAGAGGAAGAGGATGGGCAGAGAGGGAGGTTCGTGCTCTTCCTATCCCCGCTTCCTGCCCATGCCCTAACACTTGTCATTTCCTCAAGCCGCCGTGCACGCGTGTGCTGCTCTTGGCTCCGGATCGTCCGGATTTCATGGATGGACTCCACGCCCCCGTCCTCCAGAGACTCGTGGTGTGCAGGGGCAGAAACGCGTGCACCACCCTGTCCCTTGCATGACGTCTCTGCCTCCTCTCCGCCGCTTGGGAGAGCTCGACCCGACGATGAACGCCCCGCGAGCGCGACAGTCCCCGGAGAAGGTGGTCTGTACTCTCCGTGCCCTCACTCTCTGCTCATTCGCTGACGTGCGTCGTTTCCGTAGACGTGCTAGTCCCGCGCCGCGCCGTGTACCTTGCTCGTTCTCGTCTGCGTTTTGGAGCAAGCCCCTGCTCCTCTTCAAGCTCCCCTCATGCCCTGGGCGTGCAGATTGCACGGAGATTCGCCGTCGTGGAGCTGTAGCTCCGGAAGCCGCTTCTCCTGCTCCCCCTTTCCTCTCTACTTCCTCTCCCGAGGCGCACACATCGCGACAGCGACACCAGCACCGCACCACTGCCCTTTCCCATCCCTATCCTCGCCTCCGTCCATGTGAGCATTCGTGCGCAGACTCGACGGGACGCAATGGTGGAAGGCGCAGCTCTCACTCGCCTCATCTGCTCCCTCTGCGCGGCCCACCCGTCGTGATTCTGGATGTCCGCCGCGCGGCGAGGATGGGCCTCGTTGTGTGTCCCGGGCGTTGTCCGGGCGCGTGTCTACGCCATCTTGCACTCTCCGCCGCCGCCACCGCTGTCGTACCTGGGTTGCAACACTGCGGGCCCTGGGGGGAATTCAGGCTGGTATGTGGGAAGGCGCGAGGAGGAAGGGAAGAAAGAGGATAGAGGATTTTGGGCGAGCACTTGGTGGAAGGTGGGGGGAAGGCGAGATGCGTGGTCTGCATCGCGGCGTCGGCAGGCATCGTCACTTGAGTCTCCTGCGGAACCACTGCGAGTACGGCAGCGCGGAAGACGGGTCTGGATCCTCGGTGCCGTTTTCTACGGGAGGTACGTCTATCTGTACACCGCCGACCTCATTGACTCACCTTGTCTTTTCCTTCTAGTTTTCGGGTTGAGGATCAGACTCGCGACGGGCACTTCCGCTGGAATCGCGCGGCGGGGCGCGGAATCCTGGGATCTCATGAGACCCCGAGGTCTGGGTCTGCGTCGAGACCCTCCCGGAGACCCTACCTCGGGAGGCTCCATGACGCCTCCATGCGGCAGATCCTCAGAGCCAAGCACCGTGTGCTCTATCCTCCCCTAATCATCAGGGTCTCCTAGCTGCCTGTCGTCCGCAGCTCCAGCGGGGGTCCACTTGCTGTCGATATGAAAGTCACGGCGTCAGGCTTTCGTTGACCTACTACTCTTCGACGATGATTGGCAGTGCCGGAAGATTGAATTTTTTCCGTCCACAGGTTCCAGTTCTATCCTGAACTCAATGTTATGCATTTGCTTTTAATTCTTTCCTAAAGCTGGTCTTTCGTTGTGTCTGCAGTCCCTCTTCTTATCTCTTTCTGGCGCATGCTTTCCCGATTTGGTTACTGGAGGCTTTTGTCGTCTGAAATCAACACACGCAAACAGTCTTCCTAGCCCTATCAAACGTAATTCTCTCAAACGTTCAGTCTCGGTCAACTATTCGTCTCGGTAGAAGCCACCCTGTGCTCGGTTCCGACTTTTTACTCGAGGGGTTCGCATCAGGGCAAACAAATTAACAGTTGGGGTTACCGCTTCTTTCCAACCTCTTTCCGTCTCCCATCGCGCCCTGTTTTTCTCGGCTAGTAAACTATGCATCAATCACTCCGCCTCGAAGCCTTTCATTGCTCCCGATATCCGCCTGGGTGCGTACTCGTGCTCAATGCCCTGCGCAACAGCACTCTATTCGATTTCACTCTCTTTAAACACGGACTGAACCCCGATTGAATTACAATTCAGCACGGTTCTCCCTTGGCTATAATTTATCCGAGGGATCGCGAGACAGCGAAAGTTGGCCATACGGCAGTGAATCTATCAGAAGGTAGTAGGTAGAAAACAGAAAATACACGATGAATGTCCTCCGGTAAAAATTAAGAAAGCTCCTGCGTACCAAGTCCATCCACCCTCACCACAACTTCTGTCCAAAGTTTCCGCATCTCGTGAAGCTGGCGACCAAGGCTCGTGAAGGCAGCCTCAAAGGGGAGCGCATAAGAAGAATAAGAGGAGGTGAAGAGTCCCTTGGATATCAGCTCCGCCTGAGCCACTTGAACGTACTCAGGTTTATCCACTATGAATAATGTCAGTTCGGAGGTAGCGCTTATAAGTGATGACTGACCAGAATTTATCCGTAGCGGTGGATCCTGCAAACCAGACGACCAGGTAGATCATCTCGGTGTACTTCGTGAATCGGAGCGAGAGCTTCTCGTATCCGGTCACAAGTTGCCCGAGGCCCTTCTTCAAAGGCGAGAGGGCCTTGCGGCCGCTCTTTCGATCGCAGACCGGATTGTGAAGGTGGATTTCGGCAGACGTTTGAGTTTGGACGACGTCGGTACAGTTCTTGATCAAGTTTGCAGCATGCCAACAATTTTATCGCCGGCTTTGCGTATCTTTTGGACTTTGAGCAGTGCTGAGCGGCGCTGTGGACGTCTGAAGCCCAGCGTGAATCTTCTCGGCATGTCGGTCAATACGCACTTCCTAAATGGGAGTTCATATATGTAGCATCCATAGAAACGTGAAGACTTACCTCGGGACCGGTCGTTATCCCTTCCGGTGGATCTTCCATTCGTTGGCTTGCAGGCATCGGCGAGAGTTTCCGGTCTACTCCCTCCCAAAATTCCTTGGATTCCCTCAGAGTCTCCCGATTTTGGCAAGGCCGGTCGATCTTCGCCAATTCGTCATAAATCTGTTGACTTTCCTCTGCCGAGGTGACGCCTTCCTCGAAACCTGCTTTCCTCGCTTGAAATTAAGATCAGCATAAACGGAAAGGATACAACTATGTTGGATATTCACCAGCTTTGGCGTTTTCTTGCATGAGAACGACAAGATCACGTCTTCCCCCATCCTCGTAATGCTTTCGGAGAGCATTGAATTCTTCCACTCGGTGATTGGCCCGATCAATTTCGTCCTTTACCAATTTCCGCAGCTTTTGGATGGTCGCGCTGTATCTTCGCCCATCAGAGTCAATTCACAAAACTTGAAATACAAGTCCGAGAAGCTCTCTCGATCGCGCAGAAGCTCGATATCTTCAAGGCAGAGGACATCTTGATATCGCAAGCAGTTTTCTGCTCGAGCCCGGTTGCGGGGGCAGGCACGGCCTGTTCGCAAAAGATATTCGAGCCGTTGGCACCGGGCGTTGAGATTTCCTATGGCATAGGTGAAGGCTGGCCATGGTTAGCAGTCACGATGATGGGCGTCAAATGAGTATACCTAGGTCTGAAGCTCAAGTCAGTACCATAACGTATTTGGGTCAATGTGGACGTACCTTGGCCTACAAGTCTATCGGCATCAATGTTGGCGCCCAGTCTATAACAAGCCTCGCATATGCGTATGATGCCTGCTTTCCCGGCAACACATATTCTCTCTCTCGCGTGCTGCTCAACAATGGTGATTCGGAGAACGGTACTACAAAGAGCTGAAGCGAGTGGTGTTGCCGGACGAGTGGCCACCTTCATAATGTTGCAAAATCTGTTTTAACCTCGAAGCTCGATCTCATCGAGTTCCGGGAGACACGAAAAAGTGCGTCTGGGTGACCAGCTGTTGGTTGAGGCTCAGGATGCCATCCTCATGCGCAAGAGCGAAACTGACGAACCGTTGTACTGCTGGTATATCTTTTCAAGATGGACCACTAACGATTCCGACCCGAAAGGCATCCGCAGATCCGCCATCGCAGAGAGCTCCGAATCCGCTGTTGCATCCATTCCACGTACAGTGTTACGATTTGTGGGATCCACTGGAAGCCATTTCAAGGGGAAACACTTACCAAGTCCTGTATAGGGACGA
Source organism: Mycena leptocephala (assembly GCA_029378395.1). Lineage (NCBI taxonomy): Eukaryota > Fungi > Basidiomycota > Agaricomycetes > Agaricales > Mycenaceae > Mycena > Mycena leptocephala. The sequence continues at coordinate 142,274 of JARJLF010000240.1, forward strand.
GCAGCAGTAAACATCGGATACCGAGATGTAATACGCATCGAGGCCATTGGGAGGGAGGAGTGATTCGAGGTAGATAGAAGGATGGACGGTCTATAAAAAGTACTCACTCTTCTACAGCCTCACGCACTGCACGTCGCACAGCCTCGAGAAAAGGAACATTGCTCGCACAGCACAGTACGTACATACGCATCTGCGAAATTGAAAGAAAGCTTCGGGATATCCCCTTTCCAGGAGGTGAGCATCTGAGCCAAATCGAGGACTTATCTGGCCTTGAAGCCTGCGCGGCAGCACTGTGGCCACGGCTACAGTGTGCTTTGAGACTAAGCCACACACAATCAGCGCACATTGACAGCTGCAACAGCCTTGGACACACCGCACTAATTATAATCGGACAGGCGTGTCTTCGTCTCTAGACCCTTCATTGTCCATCTCCGATGTCAAATATGTCCTGCAATGTCCGACCGCAGAGTGCCCTGAACAACCAGCTGGTGCCTTTGGAGGCATTCATGGCCAACACAGTCTCAACCCGGGGTACAAAATGGGATTGGATGCGGTCGATTCGTCAGACGGAGTCGCTACAGCTGATGAACACGAACCTGAACTCGTTTGCAATCATTGTGCGGATCCCTCACTTCAACGTATTCGGACTAACCTCAAAAATATAGGCCACCTTCCTCGCTGGGGTGCAAGCCCAAGCAATCAGCTTCTCCCTCGACCAGCAAGACACGAACCTGCAAATCGCATGCAACGCACTCTTCTTCGGGGGCCTTTTCATCGACGTGCTGAGCGGCACCATCGCTATAGTCGGGGCTATTCAACTTCAGCGCACATATACGCTGTTACAGCAATGGGAATCAGCACTCATGAGTCTCAGCGAGGTGCTGAAAGATACGGCGCAATCTGCGAAGGAATTCCAGCGGGATAATCTTGCGCTTGCGCATCATCTTCGTTTCCTGAAAATGATCGTATTCCGCCTCCTTCAGAGTCCTCGGCTCTGGAACGAGCTCTCTTCGCAGCTCAAAAAGTCAGCGGATCTCGCGGAGGATATATTGAGGGAGTCCAACCTCGATGACGTCGACCGAATCACCGTGTCGTACTCCCTGGCGGATTATCGATACACCACCACAACTGCCTTTCGCACCAGTTTGGGCTTCGCCGCGAGTTTGACCGCACCGTGGCCCGTTCTGGCTGGGCTGTGTAGCTTTACCGCCGGGGTAGTGTGCCTCGTGCTGTATAGTGAGCCATTGGCGGTGTGGGCGACTTCCTTTGCGGTCCTGGGAGGTACAGGGTTTGTCTTATTTTCGGTGTTGGCGGTTATCATTGGCGTTGATCCCCGCCCAGTTACACTCCCATTCCCTAATGCATAATTTGGTTTTAATGTTAGCGTATTGTATGTCATAATCGATGTGGAACACAAAATTTAATAGTAATCCCTCCTCATCTCGTAGTTCTGACCACGGCAGAAAGACGAAGGCACAAGATCAAGGACGAGATAGAGAGGGGCAGGGACAGAGGCAAAAAAAAACCCTCTATGAAACAAAAAAATCGAGCCTCGAGAGAGAACACAAGTCAACAAGATAATCCACAAATGCGAGTGAGGCCAAGACCACGAAAGCAGCGAGAAATTTCATGCAAGGCCATTCACCATCTACGACCAGGGATGAGACGAGAGTGTGGAGACCAGAGGCACAACGAGAGGTACTACTCCCCGAGCAGGAAACAATAGATCAGTTCAATTCGTGAGATCTCAGGTAGGTCACAAGTCAGACTGTCCAGCGTCAAATGTGACCGACACCAAGAAAAGCTTCCAGCGACAGAAGGCGGGTAAGCGAGTCTAGATGAGGAGGGAAAGATACTGATGCCCGCTTTTGAGAAGCGGCCATTAATCGTCAAAAAATCTGCATGATGTTTGAAGAAGAGGAATGCCACAGACTCGGACCGTCGGCCGCAGAGGGCGACAGAGGATCCTTCGGGACTCCTGGCAGTTGCCTGGCAGCAGCCTGAGAGGAAGAGAGAGAGAGCTACCTGTCCGGCCAAAATGAGAGCTAATCAGACCCAAGTAGTTTCTTGACTACCGCGGCGAACGACGACTTTTTGGTTGTGGCAAAAGGAGACCAGCCCGCAAGCACTTGCGTACTTTCCGCCGCAACGTGACATCCAGATCAGGAAATTTGATGGCGGCGCGCTTCGGCACATTTTGATGGCCGTTACTTTCGGCATGTCATCTACCAAAGTTCAAAGTCCCAGACAGGTTTTCTGTCCAATAGGTCTTGTTTATAGGTTTTAGCATAAGTTTGGGCAATTAATTAGTAAGAGCATTTGGACCAGTTGAATAAAATCTGGGCTAAAAAATCACGAAATAAATTCGAATGCCTCTTTACCAGGACACCTTACAGCCACCAAACCTCGGAACTCTCAGCGCTAGCCACATGCATCCAACCAGGTGAGGCTGGCCAGATACCAAATGATTACTGAGGGTCGCAGGCGTTGTTGGAAACTAAATGAATATACACGGGGAAAAAAGAAAGAAAAAAAATGGCCTTGCAGAGAATCGAACCACAAACAAAAGGAAACCCCTTACATAAATAGAGAGTACATAACCACTACACTAATAAAGCATTGAAGAACAGCCAACGGTATGCATGTCGAGGGGGCAATGTGTGCTGCAGGCAGCGGCCATCGTATGGCGATGAGAATCCTCCGAGCCGGAGGAAGAGGATAGGCGGAGGGAGGTCCGTGCTCTTCCTATCCCGCTCTCGACTCTTTCACTAACGCTTGTCATTTCCTCAAGCTCCTCGTGCGCAGCGTGTGCTACTCTTGGCTGCGGATCGTCCGGATTTTGTGGATGGACTCCCCGCTCCCGTCTTCCAGAGACTTGCCGTGTGCATGTGCAGAAACGCGTGCACCACCCTGTCCCTTGCGTGGCGTCCCTGCCTCCTCTCCGCCGCTTGGGAGAGAGCTCGTCTTGATGATGGAACGCCCCGCGAGCGCGACAGTCCTGGAAGCAGATGGTCCGTACTCTCTGTGCCCTCACCCTCTGCTCACGCGGACGCGCCGTTTCCGCAGGCGTGATGACCCCGCGTTGGGTGTAGCTTGCTCGTTCTCGTCTGCGTTCTGGAGCAAGACGGCACCCCGCTCTTCTTCAAGCTCCACTCTTGCCCTCGGCGTGTAGAGCGTACAGAGACTCACCCAAGCTCCAGAAGCCGCTTCCCCTGCTCCCCCTTTTCGCTCTGCTTCCTCCTACCCGCCGCACCCACCGCGACAAGACTAGCACTACGACTCCACCACTCTTTCACGTCTCTGTCCTCGTCCTTGTGAAGCTTCGCGCGCAGACTCGACGGGATGCAATGGTGGAAGGCGCAGCTCTCACTCGCCGCGTCCGCTCACTCTTATCGGCCCAGCCGTCGTGATTCTGGACGTCCGCCGCGCAGTGAGGATGGGCCTCGCTGCGTGTCCCGGGCGTCGTCGCGGCACGCCGCAGGTCGTGTCTAAGCCATCTTTGACCTGCCACCGCCGCCCCGCCCCCGCTGCCATGGCGTGTTACAGCGCTTGCGAGCCCTGAGGTGAATTGAGGCTAGTATGTGCGAGCGCGCGAGGGGGAAGGGAAGAGGGTAGCGGAGGTCGGGCGAGTGGTTGGTGGAATGGCGAGATGCTGGTATGGGGAGATACACGGTCTGCATCGCGGCGTCGGCAGGCGTCATGTCGTCTCTGGATCCTCGGTGCCGTTTTTGACGTAGAGGTATGTCTATTTGTGCACCGCCAACCTCATCGACTCACCTTCCCTTTTCCTTCTAGTTTTCGGGCTGAGGACCTGACTCGTGATGGGCACTCGCGCTGGAGTCCTGCAGCGGCGCGCGGAATCCTGGATCCCATGAGAGGGCCCGACGTCCGGGCCTGCGTCGAGACCCTCCCGGAGACCCTACCTCGTGAGGCTCTATGACGCCTCCATCCGGCAGATCCTCAGAGCCAAGCACCGTGTGCTCTATCCTCCCCTAATCTTCAGGGTCTCCTAGCTGCCTGTCGTCCGCAGCTCCAGCGGGGGTCCACTTGCTGTCGATATGAAAGTCACGGCGTCAGGCTTTCGTTGACCTACTACTCTTCGACGATGATTGGCAGTGCCGGAAGATTGAATTTTTTTCCGTCCACAGGTTCCAGTTCTACTATCCTGAACTCAATGTTATGCATTTGCTTTTAATTCTTTCCTAAAGCTGGTCTTTCGCTGTGTCTGCAGTCCCTCTTCTTATCTCTTTCTGGCGCATGCTTTCCCGATTTGGCTACCCGGAGGCTTTTGTCGTCTGAAATCAACACACGCAAACAGCCTTCCTAACTCTGTCAAACGTACTTCTTTCAAACGTTCAGTCTTAATCAACTATTCGTCTCGATAAAAGGCGCCGTGTGGACTCAGTTATCAATGTATACTCGTGGGGTTCGCAACAAATTGGGAATTCGGGGTTATCGTCTCTTTCCGTCTCCCATCGCACCCGGTTTTCTTTTTTTTTAAAAGAAAGAAAAAAAAAGAAAAAAATTAAGCTATGCATCGATTACTCCGCTTTGAATCTCTTTCATTGCTCCCGATATCCCCCTGGGTGCGTACTCGTGTTCAATGCCCTGCGCAACCGAACTTTGTTCGATTTCAATCTCTTTAAACGCAGACTCCCGATTGAATTACAATTCAGCACGCTTCTCCCTCGGCTATAATTTATCCGAGGAATCAAGAGACAGCGAAAGTTGGATTGGGTGGAGTGAGTAATGAATCTATATACTAGAAGGTGGGTAGCTAGGTAGGTAGAGAGCAGGAAATACACAATGAATGTCCCCGAATAAAAATCAAGAAAGCTCCTGCGTACCAAGTCCATCCACCCTCACCACAACTTCCGTCCAAAGTTTCCGCATCTCGTAAAGCTGACGGTCAAGGCACGTGAAGACAATCTCAAAGGGGAGCGCATAAGAAGAATAAGAGGAGGTGAAGAGTCCCTTGGATATCAGCTCCGCCTGAGCCACTTGAACGTACTCGGGTTTATCCACTATGCAGTAATGTCAGTTCGGAGGTTAGCGCTTATCAGGCGATTACTTACTGAGCAATTTATCCGTAGCGGTGGATCCTGCAAACCAGGCGAGCAGGTAGATGATCTCAGCTCCCATCACTGGAAAAAGAGACGCCATCCGGATCTACTAGAAGGTCGCGCAAAGGTCCTTCATCAAAGGGCATTGCGGGTGGGACACAGTCTGGGTGCAGCCACTTTAAACGGTCCAGTAGATCAGTCTCGTCTGATTTAAAATCTGGCCGCATGAGAATATTCAAATCAAAATTGGGGTCACCAACAGTTACTGAACAATGGGAACTTAGGGAGACGGACTCAGCACACGAAGCACAGGTAAATGTACACAATGCTTCAGAACTTGTCTGCTCCCGAAATAAGGCCAGCCTTTTGTTCTTCAATGATTGGGATACAAGTTGCGGCCATGCTTGCTGTATTTCTGCCAGCTGTTCTTCATATTTTGCTCGAGCGGCTCGTTGCTGTTCCTCAGATCGTTCGATTTTTTTCCCTCGTCACAACTCGGTGATGTATCGCTTGAGCCTTCGGTGCACCCGACCAATGCCGTCGCTATCTTCATGCTCAATATTCAGGTTAATTAGAACACGGCGCAATGAGTTGAGAAATATGTTGCTTCCATAGATCGCTGTCAGAATATGCACTTGTAGCTCAGGATCTAGCTTGTTTCCCAGCCACTCGTTGTGGACATCAGCGCAATCTGGCAAGGACAAGCCATTTTGAAGGGATATCTCGGGATGAGACTGTGAAAATTGACTACATTGTCCCGATAACAAATGTTGAGTAATTTGAGTACGTAGAGAGTCGACTGTTGCCCTCTCAAAAACTTGAATCCGATGTAGAGCAGCAATGGATAGGAGAACCGGCCTGCGATGACTTTCAAATGAGCTGAAAAAGTCTGTCATGGACGCTGATGAACGGAACTCAGTATCAGCTGAGCTTACGGCTTCGGCATGTTTCCTTATGGCCAAGCGTATTTTGAAACATGAGTTGCGATCACCGGATACTGAAATATTCAAGGCAGCGGCAACATGCAACAGACGCTCAGTAGAGATTTGCTTATCATCTGCATCAAGAATAACATTGAAGACAGCTATTGACAAGTCTACAGCTGACTCGAAATCCTGGCAGAGCACACGGGAGGCGGAGCGATCTGAGCGCGGAGACAACGAAGCATCCACTGCGTGGTTGGCACAAGCCCCAGTTGTGATATGATGGAGAAGAAGGCGTCGGCATTGAACTAAAGTCAAGCCAGCATGGGGGATGGCATGTAACTCAAGTGACCGTTGTATTGTAGGTAAATCTGCATGAAATACAAAGATACGGGAGCAGGTAACATGATGTCCAAGCAATATATCACGCAAAAGATTCAAAGATGTCATTGTATTCATTGGTATAACAGATGGTATAGAAATGGATGTAGATGAACAGCAGCAAGCCAGGGGCTCATCGCAAGTGCAGCTACATCCATGATCTGGTGAAAATATGAGTTCAGATTGTGGCAAGATAATGGCCAAGAACTTACACAGTGAAGGGGTGTTTGCTGAGATCTGGGTGCCGGTGTCCAAAGGCGACATTGTGATGGAGTGTTAGTACAACGCGCATTTAATTTCATCGAAATATGCACTTGCTGGCTGCTGACCAGGGTGACAGATACCTGAGGAGAGCCGAACCGAGGTATGTGGCAGGGTCTCGCGACAGAAAAATAGCCAATCACGGCCCAGAACCAGATCATAGGGCAGACTAGTGGATACAGAGAGCTTGACATTCATGGAGCAGACACCATCACTAGATAGAAGGGTAAGCACGCCAGCAACAAGAGACTGAGGTGCCAGAATTCCGGAAGTTAATATCCAGTCCAGAGATACCAGAGAACATTTGGAGAGAGCATCAACAGAGGTTGAAAGTGAGAGTTTGCAGAATGTCGCAGAGAAATCCATAGCCAGCGGTACGGGGTGGTGGGGGGGAGCAAAATCGCGGCGAATGCACAAATAAGTACGACATTCATCAGGTACGACCAAGGTATGACACCCAGTTGACATCCAGGTACAACCAGGAACATTTCCATGTCACCCATAAACCAGACGTGTCAGGAACTGGCTTACAAAGAAAATAGAGCATTTGTGGTGGAGTCACCCGGTGCCACCAGATGGCTCATCCGGCATGCAGTGCCGGGTGGCTGCATCATTTGGTGGCTGTTTGGTTGCCTGCTCGTTATGGCGTGTATTGAGTACCTACTACCTTACTGAATACTACTGCTTTCTCTACCTATGCAGAAGGCCATCCTTGAATCCACACTTCGCTGTCTGACTCAATATCGGGGTTGCTCTTGGAGTTTGGCAGCAAAGAAGGGTTGAAGTGCTAGTTTCCGGCACTCCACCGGTGCACATGCATGTACGGGTACACGTCTGAATAGGCATAGTGTGTGTGGAAGGTCAACAAAAGTTCTCCCCACGCCACCTGATCAGCCACCAAATGACGTAGCCACCCAGCACCGCATGCCGGATGAACCATCTGGTGGCACCGGGTGGCTCCACCGCAAACTCTCTAATTACTTACAGCGGGTGGCACATTTTGGCGAGGAGAAAAGGTGATTACGCGAAATATGCTGACGAAAATGTGATGCACAGCCAAAATCGAAAAATAAGGCTCTCTAAGACCCGTACCTTATGGTAGTGGGAATATCAAACGAGCAAGACTCCGTCTGCTCAATCTAATACCAAAATCCAACAAACCCACTAAACTCAGAATGCTCAGTGTGTGTAGTTCGGGGTGGTAGGTCAGGCGTATCAACCGTCAGTCAAAAGACTGTGTCAAGTAAGTCACAATGCAAAATGCAAAGCTTTGGACAGAAGCTGAGTTTTTAAGACCTCAATCTCAAAGGACTGAATGCGAGGCTTTGGTCAGAAGCTCAAGTTTTAAGACCATCAGATTCAAGTGTAGCCAAAGAGGTCTACAAAGTGAAGAGCTGTGGGTGGAAGGCAACCCCCAAGTTATATGGCAAGAGTGGTGTTTAGTCGCACAGAGGCTACAAAGAGCTTGCCGAACTAAATAGCTGTTAAGCTTGGGGCTCTAAAAGAGCTGGTTGCCAACCATGGGGTGCAATTGACCGAATAATCTACTACATTTGGTGGTGCTTTTATACTGTACTGGCTACTGTGGGTTACAAACACAATTATAATTTAGCGGAGAGAGAATTGGACATTGGTAAGTGCCCAGATAAATGGAATAGAACATCCCTACTGCCCTGCCTAGGGAAACAGAGCATCTTGCCTGTCCAGATCTCGGGATTCAACCATCTGAACAGCTTCAAAGCACCATTTCTAAGCCAGTTCTCCTCGCCAAGGCCATTATTAAGGTGTGTGTACCCAACAACAGCCCAATCAGCCTTACAAACCCTGCTACAGGTTGTACTGCCTCTTTCCTACTCGAAGACCAAGTGCATGTTGTGCCATTAACCATCTTTCTACAGGTTTGTTGTCCCTGGTTTGGTTTCTCTCCTGGACGTGTTGGATCATATGACCACTTTAGGGCTGGGTTTTCCAGTTCCAGAGTGCGGTTCACAGTGCAACTGTAGCTCAGTAGACTTCAATGGCATTTCAATTTGGTTTCCTTCAATAAATCCCTTGATTTACCTGGCATCCATATTGACACCGAACTTGCTACACAGGTTCTCTGTAGCTTGTCAGGTGAGTCCTATAGCTAGCTGATTGAGCTCCAGAATAATACTAGTCACTCTGTTAGGAGTACTGATAGAATCCCTTCACTCAGTATTGTTTAGACTAGTTTCAATGCTTCATAGGTTTAATGCTCGGCCTTGGGACAAGACCAGCACCCTCTGTGTCTTACTTCAGTTAGATTTCTCTAATGTAACTTGTCTAAATCAAACAACTTAGGCATGTTCAAAACCACACCTTATCACCACCATGGATAAAGTTGATGATCTCATTAAGACAACAATCCTTTTGACCTAGCCTTCTGCTCGCACCAAATGCATTGTCCACCCCTCAATCAAAAAGGTGCTGGGGCTGGCAAACGTGACAATGAACAAGTCTTACTCTGCAACAGATATGTCCAATGTCTATCGCATTGCCATGGGTACGTGTTTTCACTTTGATTTGATTAACTTTTTAACGTGCTTGTATTTAATTCTTCATCCTAGCCTAAAAATGCAATGCTTCAAATCCCACAAGTGGGATGAGACCTGGATCACAACGGCAAAGAATCTTGTATCGGAAGAATATGAAACATATTTGGCAGCTGGTTGTGGGGTTGATGAGGTTGAAATTGCCAATAGTGATACCGTGAGTCTCATTTCTCGTTTCATGTCAATTGCTTACAATGAGTACAGGCGAGTATGTCCTCCAGTACTGCAGACGCATCTGCCTCAGACTGGTTTGGACTTCTTGATATTGATCTCCCTTCTACCCTGTCGGAGCGGAACCATCTGGAGCAGTACCTAAGTGAGCTGCTTGAACCTGGCGTCACGGAACCACCGAAGTGGTGGTGGGCGTCACATTTGGCCGGAGCTAGCATGGATGGTGCTTGATTACCACAGCGTTCCTTGTGAGTACATTTCCTATCATCCATTCATTACTAATTCAGATCTCCAGCAACATCAACAGCAGTTGAACGTGTCTTCTCCCATGGTCAGCATCTCCTCTCATTCACCCACAACCATCTCACCGGCAATTCTATCCGTAAGTTCTTGTGTTTCAGCAGCTGGAGTCAGAAGGACCTCGTGTGAGATCAGGATGTCATTGGGATGATTGAGGAGTCGATCGGAATTCGGCAGAAGGGCAAACAGAAACGTAAGGCTGAAGAGCAAAAGGATGGTCCAGGGCAGGTGAAGAAAGCTCGTGCAGAGTGAGATACAGCTGTAATGTCGGTTAACTGTCGCTATGTAAATTCAAACCACTCTTCAAGCCTCTATCATTCAGTATTTTGAACTGACTGACCGGATTAACCCCTTCAACCCTCGAATTTCTTTGCCGTTTGACAGGGCCTTTCATTGCGGCACTCAACTCGATCCTTACCACTTATAGTTTTACTATTCACGGCTTGATTCGATCCTTATCACTGGGCCGGATTGGGCGTCCGTTGAAATGTAATATTATCGCAGTAAATTCATGTCAATTAATTTTGTTCTCAAGTTCACTGTGCGCAATTTCATAACACCGCGGGTCTGGACTTATACGGATGTACCCGTGGGTACAAGGGTACGGGTTTGGCGGGTTGGGGTACGGTACATTCTCAAAGTACCCGTACCTGTGCCCGTGCCCCACACTAAGAAAGATTGGAGGGCTTGGCACTGAGCAACAAAAGAGAGTTCATTCTCTGGAAGATAATATGAATTTCAAACTTACCAAGTGGTTCAAAGAAGCGCAAACAGTGCCAGATGACGCACAGTTGGCTCTGTGCCATCTCACTGGTGGCCAGAGGTAAATTCCCGAAAAGGCTGAAGAATGAACCTGATGTGATGCACGCAATTTACCGTGCGGTGTAATGGCTGCAGTTGCTCTCTGGACTACTGTACTATTAAATTCAATTCGTCAAGGGGTGTGACGCGTGACCCGAAATACCACTTCGTCAATTCGTAAAAGGGCCCCCGGCTGCGTGACAACCCCAAAAATTTCGTCAACCCCAGAAAATATTCCAGGGGTTGCAAGACATGTGGAGTAAACCATTAGGATGACCTAGGAATCATCTGAGAAGTTTTACTTTCAGCAAATCTGTTGAACAGGAAAAAATCCATTTTTCACCGTTGAACTTCGGTTGAATTTAGTCTAAAGCACGATGTTTGTGTTGAATCAGGAAACCTTGAGAATGGCAAAAAAAATAGTGTCTGCAGCTAAGGAAACCTTGCTCAGAGCAGCCCTGAACCGAAAATTTGAACCCGCCGTAACGAAAAGTATATTCGTCAAGAGCCTCCGTGACGCGTGACAAGGTTCCAAAATTCGTGACGTCAAGCACCCCCGTGACGCGTGACTGACGAATTGATTTTAATAGTACAGTATGCTGAACAATGCCCTAGCAAGAACACAGATGAGGCCAAGCTCAGCACTGTGTAACATTTACAAGTCCTGCTGGAGCACACGAAAATCCATGATGGAAAGTGTGGATTCTTAATGGAGAAAGCAGTGGTTTTCATGGGTTAAGCAAAGGCTGGTTTGGCAAGTCGCCTACCTTGGCAGGTTCCCAGGGAATAACAGAATGTTGAGGCCTAAGTGTGGGAAAAAAATGTGATCGCCATCGATTCGGCCGATCTGGTTCGTTTTCTAGGGAAATAAATTCCAACTCACCGCCAAATTCCTGAACGGAAATCACCGAAACTTACAACATTGCTTTTTCATAGTGGCAGGGCCTTATCTTCTGGCACTCACACAAGTGTTCGAACCAATCTCACTGTCCAACTGATAGTAATCAGGTGCTATCTACAGTCCTGGGACATGGAAACGGCGATTTAATGCATTCGTGACATTTGGATCCTAGAAGCACAGGACCCTGGCTTCATCACATCAGATTTTCTGCATCAAACCATATGGCTACGTTGCAAATCACTAGAGGATTTTAGAGCGATACAAGAGGCGTGGAAAACACATGACAATCCGGTGTGTTTGAACAGATCTCTCTTGTTTCTCTCTACCTGCTTGACATACCACACTTCAAGGTAAGTACACTGATATCTAGTGATATCTTTGCCCCACGTTGTTCGTTTACCTACACACGCGAATCTCAAGCAACCGCAGACAGCGCAAATGTGAATCTCTGAAACACTTCCATCACACCACATCAAGCACCGCATTCAATACCGAGAAAGGCCTGACGGGAAGTACTTTGGCCAAGAGGAGTGGTTCACCTGTTGCTCCGGGTAGCCTGTTGACTATTGTCAGACCGACATTCTCATGCAATTTTTTGTCTTTTTGGCGCACTTTTGGGGTCTGTGTGACGGCTTGGATGTTCGACAGAGGTCGGAGTGAGGCGTGACTGCCGATTTGATCGAAATAGTACAGTACCCGGGTGACCCGAGCGATAGCGAGCCTTCTCCATTTCGAAGGTCCTTGAGCAGGCTGCGTTTTCAAGCGTGCCTCTTCCTCTAGATTTACGGTGCCGGTTTTTGACTTGAATCCGCATAAGGTTAAAATAGCATCTCGGAACCTTTCACCTGAGATTAAAATTTAATGACAGGTGTCATTAAGAGTTTCCAAGTTACGCTTGTCATCTGCCACGCTGGCGACGATGAATCAATCGCCCATTTATCTTTTCGCCTCTCCCTGATCAACCCTAGGCTACCTTGCGCTCCTCGCCTCGAAAATGTCCAGCGGACCGCCAAATCTCGGAGATACTCTAACTGGCGGTATCCAAGATGTATCCGCCCTCTTGCCCCTAATCGGTACAGAGCAGTGTGAGCTGCACACTGGGTCTGCCCTGGAGGGTGGGTACCTCTACGCAGCAGCAACGCCCCTATCCATATTCGGGAGTCTCGGAATCGTGAAGATGTCGTTCTCCACACTGCTCTGCACCACCACTTGGCCGTTCAATGGCGCGAAATGGCTTCGGGATATTGGGTTGCAGAGTACCGGCTCCGTTTCGTCCTTGGCGGGGCTCAACCGGGAACGCCCGGGGCAAGTTCAATATGTAGCGGAGGCCAAGTTTATTAAATTGCTCGAGGATCAGCACATCGATGATCCCAAGAGGATCCTTGAACTGGATTGGTCGGGATGGCAGAGGCGTACGGTTTCCGCACAGACCACTGGTGAGTACTATGTACCGAGCTTCTTTGCAGGCGCTAGCTTACCACTGCTGGTTCAGACGCGTTTTTGCGACATTGGCTATACACAATCCCGTGGAATGTAGCTCTCATATTTTCCACCATTGCTGCTGCGGGCGTGAGTTTCACGCCATACATTTATCTCATTCACGCCAATCCGACCCCGTTCCTCGCCTGGGGGTTCCCTTTCCTGCGCGGCCTCGGTTCCTTCTTATGCGTGGTTGCCATGCAACTTGCACTACAACGCCGAATAACCCGAATCATCCAATCCCAACTCCTCTTCATGAAAATCGACGTGAAGCATCGAAGGCAGCTGTCCAAGCACCAAGAATTGGGCTGGGCCGATCCCAAACTCTCTACAGAAGAACATCTCAGCCGCCTCGATAGATATCGGTGGCAATCTGGGGATACCGAAAAGAAACCTGAGCAGACGGAAATCGCAAATGCCGCCGCCGAACTCGCGCGCATCCCCACCGTCGACTGGATGTTACTCCTTTACCAAATTCTCATGGTGATTGGAATGGGGATGCTTGGTGTTGGGTACATTGGCTGTTTCAACCTTGTCAACAATAGCACCGTTGCCCATGGTCCCTATGTCTGGGTAGGCACGGAGGTCTTCCTATCCCTCGTGCGAATGAGTTTCTGGGGTTGGAACCCCGATTGGGATGATATGAGCTTGGAGGTCAAGCTCACCCTCGACAACGACCCACCACTCGTAACAAATCCAAAAGAATGCGAGCTGGTCTCTGTATATGACGGCAGTCCTCTCTTTGATTCCAAGGTTTGGATTTCATTACGGGTGGTCCTTATGTAATTACTCACCTCCGACTGACAGCTCGACGACTCAAAACACTTTGGCATTGAGACGCAACAAGATTTCCTGGCCGCTGCAGCACGTTACACCGGCCCAATTGAAAAATTCACATCTAACACTGTTGCGCTCTATTATAGTCTCGGCGGAAATACTACTCGAAGTGCCAAGTATCTGTATATCACCATCCTCGAGCTGCACACGCATTCAACGAGGACTCTCTGCATCAGCTTTCCAGATAATCCAGGAGATTCGATTCTGCCCAAGGTCTACACATCGACCTGGGAGTCAATACCCGAAACTGGGGCACTGTGGTTGGCTTTAGGCTCCGAAATCAATGATGTCCGACAATATCACGACAAAGCAGACAATACACTCGAGCAGGTACTCACATACGCGCGTGTCCTGGTCAAGAGACTTTGTGGCTATGGCAAGATCAGGGCCTTGCAGTTAAAGTGGAATTTGGCAGGCCAGCCGGCGGATCAACCGGACAACCTCTTGGTGTGGTTCTCAGGGCTGAGCACCGACGACTCGGAATACATGCAGAGAAAGATACTATATGAGGAGAGAGATCATACTGTCAGCTCTAAAAACATCATCCTGAACGTTGCACCCAAAGTAGAGTTGGATCTACTGCTTGGCAATGGCACAAAGCGTATACAGGGACCAGAAGAACTCGTGCATATGATGGGAATAATTGAAACACTTTGGATTGCGGAAACCTCTATTTGTGAGATGCACTTAGCCAGGATGGATTGGGAGTTCAGCCACAGGCTGGCGAATACGAGACAGGAGAACGCCATCATCGCTCGACTGCGCTTGGAATTCATCTCTGGGTTAAGCTACCGGATGAAAATAGCTAAAATAGAATTTGAGGAGCGGTGGGGAAGAATGATCCCCACAATCAAGAACAGTAACATTCAAATAGACAAGGATTGGGACGAGTATCAGCTACGATGGAAACGTCAAGTCGCCATGAAGTGGGATCAGGCACAGCAATTGTTGGCTGCATACCGTGCTAAGGCGGAGGCGGAACAAATTGAGCCTGCGATGGAATGCTTGGCGGAGCCTGCACAACTAGGGCAGTTCCTGTCCTTGATGCACCTTGAATCGGATGACATCACAGACGAAACACTGATAACCCTTTCGCCCCGGGCCCAAAAGAGGATCAAACAAACTTTGTTTTTAATCCAACAGGATAAAAAGAAAATGCTCACTGCCTAGACAATCTCAAAGGCTAAAGAGGAGGATGAGAAGATGCAGCGGGTTTAGAAGGGTTTTAAAATTTCAGGTATTGCCATTGGAAGGTCAGACGAAAAACAGGTGGAACATATACTGTAGAATTTCGTTCAATTTGACCTAGAGGGTTATGGCAGTTAGTCTGCACCTTTATTAAAATCATATGATTTCTCTGTTTTTCATCATATCTCTCCTTTCCTTTTTTGTCAAGTCTCGTAAATGTACCTGAAATGTTTTACAACTTCTGCCAAATCAAACATGACATTTTGAGTGGACTCTATGTTTTCTTCTCAAGTAAGGGGAAAAAGTGTCTGATTTTTTTGTTTTGTTTCTTGTCCAGGGAGAAAAATAAAACTACTGGATTTAGTTTTTTTTCTTTCTTTCCGTGCCTTTTGTCTTGATGGTCTAATAGTATAAAACTTTCTTTGAACTAATTATATCCCCCCCCTTGGCGCTATCAATGGCTGTGCTAACTTTAGTAATGTTGCCCAACAGGGTAAGCCGCGTCTAAGGGAGCCACACCGAGATTAGGGAATTCCGAGGCGACTCGAAGTTATGGGAGGTTTCGGCTCACATTTCAGCTTGACCAGGAACTTAGCATTCCAGAACTAACTTCGAGTCACCCGAAATTTAGCTAATCTCGGTGTGAGTACATGCAAGAAACAAAAACAATATATATAAGTAGATATACCCGTGATGGCCTTGAGTGATCCCTCGGCTAGCATTGACAGTCATTCGCATGTTCCCTAGTGTTGCCGGGGTTTGGTTTGGTTTGGTTCGGTTTTTATTTTCAAAAATCTCCGAACCCTGAACCAAACCCACGCCGAACCTGGGCTTCCGTTCTTACGGGTTCAGTCGAGGTTCAGAACCCACACCAGATAAAGGAAGATATCGACCTAGGTAAATTTGTAAGCCTACAGTAGATAAATCAAAGGAAGAATAAAACTTTGGAGATAGATGATCTTTCATTTGGTCTTAAATGTGAAATGGAAAGAGCCGCAATCGGTGGCTCTTCAAAAGCTAGATATTTATTCAAACTGGCTGAACAGTAGCAAAAAATGGAGACTAATGGTCTCCGCAGCGGCAGATTAGCCGAAGACAAATAAAGGCAGTAACCAACTCCGCCATTGGACCGATGCCAGAGAATCACTCAGTCGCTACTGCACACGGTCGCACTAAGTAATATGCATGGACGGAAATATTGATTACATGGAAACTACACAGATATCCACTGTGATAGATACTCTTTCTCGGTTGCCCTCTCCCTCTCAATAAACTCGATGACATTTGCGGTCGGTGAGAGTAATTCGTCGTATCCACCAAGCCGGACAAGTCCCCGTGCATCCCCAGCACATCGATCGTACATCGCGGCCTTCTGCCGAGCATACGCGGCATGGCCGGGCCGGTTGGCACAATGATGGTCTGCCAGCTGAGTCCATACATGCTGCATCTTGACAAAACTGCGGACTGTTCGCAGTAGTTCAACCAGTTTCTGCTCCTTCTGTTCTTACCAGCGCTGCATTTCTGCCTCTGCGCGGAACCATTGGGCTCGGTCGCCTGAAAAATAAATCCATATAGATCAAAATATATGAGGCTCAAGCAAAAAATCCTCACCCTCACTGGACCATGTATCCATCTCGTTCTGTGAAAGCTTTCCCATTTTCCGGGACCCCCCATCGCATGGACTTGACGTCTTCTACCAGATCTGGGAAGTGTTGTTGGAAGCGTGAATTCAGATGCACAAAGTATTCACATGGGGGGAGGGGGGGGGGGTTTATTAGACTCGCGAGGTCCACAATATGAACAATTAGTCTACCGAAGACAAACATGTAGTAGTGTACAGGTGGTTAGCCATACAACAAATACCACAAGATGCCAACAGAGCACACAATCATTCCAGGGGATTGAGCACACAAGATGCTAGGCAACTGTGGACTGGCTGGCCTAGAGTAGGCAGGACCACCGGTTAAAATCTGGTAGGACCTGACCACCAGTTGAAGAACTGGTGTACGGGAGGAGTCCACTCCTCCCAGGTGAAAATCCCCGGTGTCCACCAGTACCCAAGAAGCTGTTGTATGTCTGCCCTTTGCAGAAGGCATGCACGAACCACAAGTCGACGTGTGCAACTTCCGAGGAAGGTCCACAGTCAACAAGATTAGCGTGTTCAACTTCCGAAGAAGGTCCACAGCCGGCCAACAATAAATCAAGTCGTCCGAAACAGCGTAAAGTGGAGCCGTTGCAATGCATCGGGGAATTGTTGAGCGAAACCAGGGAGTTCAACGTTCAATTTGTCGAGAAAGATTCTTGCTCGCTTGAAATTAACCATCAGATTAAACGGAAGGAATATAACTATATTGGATGTTCACCGGCTTTGGCGTTTTCTTGCATGAGGACGACAAGATCACGTCTTCCTCCATCTTCGTAATGCTTTCGCAAACCATCGAATTCTTGTACTCTCCGATTAGCCCGAACAAGCTCGTCCTTCCACCAATTTACGCAGCTTTCGGAGGGTCGACCTTGTGCCCTCGTCCATGAGGGACAATTCACAGAATTTGAAATACAATTTCATGAAGTCACCTCGATCCCGCAGATGTTCTATATCCTCCAATGCAGAAGACTGTTTGATGTTCCGGACCAAACTTATTAATCGGTCCCTGGTTGCAGGGCAAGAACGTCCTGTTCGGAGAAGATATTCGAGTTGGTTGCACCGGGCTTTGAGTTCTGTCACTGCTTGAGCGAGGTCTGGTCGATGGTGAGTGAGCCGCGATATAACATAAATCGTAAATGAGTATTACGGTGAACTGAGCATGATGAAGCTCAAGTTAGTACCACCACGCATTTGGGTCAATGAGAACTAATACAGTGGCCTCCAAATTTTTCGAAATCGGTGTTGGCGCACAGTCTATGACAAGCCTCGGATATGCGTATGATGCGTGCCTTCCCGGCAGCACATATCCGTTTATTCGCAGAGCTGCTGAACAGTGGTCGTTCGGAAAACGGCACTACACGGAGGTGAAGTGAGTGGTGTTTGCCGGAACGAGTGGCCTACCTTCATAACGTTGCAAAATCTGTTTTAACCTCGAAGCTCGCTCCTCATCGAGTTGCCGGGAGACACGAAAAAGTGCGTCTGGGTGACCAGCTGTTGATTACGGCCCAGGATGCCATGGTAATGCGCGAGAGCGAGGCTGACGTACCGTCGTAGTACTGGTATATCTTTTCAAGATGGACCACTAACGAATCCGACCCGATAGATATCCGTAGATCTGCCATCGCAGAGAGCTCTGAATCCGCTATTTCATCCATTCCACGGACAGTGTTACGATTTCTGCGATCCACTCGAAGCCATGGCACGGAAAAAAAATCAAAATGGCGTAGA
This sequence comes from Mycena leptocephala, assembly GCA_029378395.1. Classification (NCBI taxonomy): domain Eukaryota; kingdom Fungi; phylum Basidiomycota; class Agaricomycetes; order Agaricales; family Mycenaceae; genus Mycena; species Mycena leptocephala. The sequence goes on from JARJLF010000240.1 coordinate 160,525, forward strand.
AAGGGACTAAACACCTCATCCCGTGATGTACTATGCACCGCGGTCATTGGGAGGGAGGAGTGATTCGAGGAAGATAGAAGGGTGGACGGTCTATAAAAGTACCCACTCTTCTACAGCCTCACGCACTGCACGTGGCAAGCCTAGCGAGAAACATGAGTAATCTTACGTCGCGCAATGCAGTCCGTACTGACAGAAACCTGAAGGACCCGAGTATATTCTTTCCAGGAGGGAGCTTCAGAGACACTTGTCCTTGGAGCCTGCACGGCAATGGACTGTGGCGACCGCTACAGTTTGTTGTTTGGGGTGAGCCACGCACAATCAGCGCACATTGACTTGACATTGACAGCAACACAGCTTCAACAGCCTTCGACGCACCGCATTAATTATAATCGGACCACGCGGTACAGGGATGTCTTCAACTCCAGACCCTTCATTGTCCATCCCCGATGTCACACATGTCCTGCAATGTCCGACCGCAGAGTACCCCGAACAACCAGCTGGTCCATTTGGAGGCATTCATGGCCAACACTGTCTCAACCCGGGGTAAAAAATGGGATTGGATGCGCTCAATTCGTCAGACGGAGTCGCTGCAACTGATGAACACGAACCTGAACTCGCTTGCCATCATTGTGCGGGTTCCTCCTACTTGAAGGTATTCGCGCTAACCTTTACAAATTACGATATAGGCCACCTTCCTCGCTGGGGTACAAGCCCAAGCAATCAGCTTCTCCCTTGATCATCAAAACACGAACCTGCAAATCGCATGCAACGCGCTCTTCTTCGGGGGCCTTTTCAACGACGTGCTGAGCGATAGTCGGGGCCATTCAACTTCAGCGCACATATACGCTGTTACAGCAAAGGGAATCTGCACTCACGAGTCTCAGCGAGGTGCTGAAAGATACAGCGCCATCTTCGAAGGAATTCCAGCGGGATAATCTTGCGCTCGCGCATCATCTCCATTTCCTAAAAATGATCGTATTCCGCCTGCTTCAGAGTCCTCGGCTCTGGAACGAGCTCTCTGTGCAGCTCAAAAAATCAGCGGATCTCGCGGAGGATATATTGAGGGAGTCACACCTCGATGACGCCGACCGAATCACCGTGGCGTATTCTCTCGCAGATTATCGGTACACCACGAATCGACTCGCCAAAACCGCCTTTCGCACCAGTCTTGGATTCGCCGCGAGCTTGACAGCACCGTGGCTCGTTCTCACCGGGCTCTGTAGCTTACGGCCGGGGTAGTGTGCCTCGTGCTGTATAGTCAGCCAGTTGAGGTGTCGGCGACTTCCTTTTCGGTCCTGGGAGGCACAAGGTTTGTCTTATTTGCGGTCTTGGCGGTCATCATTGGTGTCGATCCCCGTCCGGCTGCACTTCCATTCCCTGATGTATGACTTGGTTCCGATGTTAGAGTGCTGCATGCTATAATCGATGTGGAACACAAACTTCAATATTAATCCCTCCTCAGCTCGTAGTTCTGAACACGACAGAACACAAGATGAAGGAAGAGATAGAGAGGGTCAGGGACAGAGGCAAAAAAAAAATCGATACTCGAGAGAGAACACAAGTCAACAAGATAATCCACAAATGCGAGTGCCTGGACCACGAAAGCAGCGAGAAATTTCATGCAAGGCCATTCACCGTCTACGACCAGGGATGAGACGAGAGTGTGGAGACCAGAGGCACAACGAGAGGTACTACTCCCGAGCAGGAAAAAATAGATCTCAGGTAGGTACAAGTCAGACTGTCCAGTGTCAAATGAGACCGACACCAAGAAAAGCTTCCAGCGACAGAAGGCGGGCAAGCGAGTCTAGGAGGGAAAGATATTGATGCCCACTTTTGAGAAGCGGCCGTTAGTCGTCAAAAAATCCGCATTGATGTTTGAAGAAGAGGAATGCCACAGATTCGGACCGTCGGCCGCAGAGGGCGACAGAGGATTCCTTCGGGACTCCTGGCAGCAGCCTGAGAGGAAGAAAAGAGAGCGCTACCTGTCCTGCCAAAATGAGAGCTAACCAGATCCAAGTTGTTTCTTGACTACCCCGGCGAACGACGACTTTTTGTGGCAAAAGGAGACCAGCCCGCAAGCGAGCGGAGTTTGAATCCCAATCAAGTCTGACTCTGATGTCGGGCCGGGCATTATTCAGCAAAGCCGCTTACCAGTGTACCACTTCGTTGGCTCTATGTTGGTCCAGCGGGTTTCAGCGTCCATTGTATGAGGATACAGCGTGCTATGGTGGCTATATGGTGGCCTCCTCATGAACATTCTCCTTACTACTTGGCTCAAGTCTGAGTCGAATTGGCGGAGAAACGAATCGATTCATGTCGTCTGCGACTCGACTTCTTGGAGGTGTGTACGCTCCCGGTCTCGCTCCAGCTCTCATTCGATTAATCTTTTAGGCTGTATTGCTGAGCTTCATAGGCCCCCGGGAAGTTTTATCTCGTGCAAAGTCGCCATTGTGAGCAGCCCATTTGCACAGACGCGGTGCCGTCTACGAAGCCTCTCTGAGTCTCACTGAAGCGCGTGCGTTCGGTGCTCGACGCGCGTACGTATGTGAAGCATTTCTTCACTCCTAGTTAACCCGTACACAGGTTCAGGACGGCCGCACTAGTCAGTGTACATCTGGTACCCTTCCTCGGTGTCCATCCCAAGAATTGCCGCGTATTGGTATTCATGAGCGGGTACGGTCATATCTATATTTCCTTCACCTCGACTCACCTCATCGTCGTTTTAAGGCCCATCTAACTTTCTTCTGGCGATAGACTCGTCTCTCGCCCTCCAATGCAGCGGATGACAGAGCGTATAGCCCTCATCCGCACGTCGCCCCATGTCTCCTCCCCTTGCGACTCGTACCACCCATCCGCGCTATCCGACCTTTTTTCAATTCGCGCCTCTGGCCGTCACCGTGGCTGGATTCCTCGACGGGCTACAGCGTCGGTCCAGGAGAAGGGGGAAGCTGGGGGAAGGGTAACCGTGAGAGGCTCTGCTTTGCGCAGCGCTGAGGGAGGGTGAGTGGAGTGATCACGAAGGTCCGCGGACGTTGTATCGAGCGCACCTGCGGGGGGAGAATGAAAGAAAGAGCAGGTCTGTGACCTCCCTGCGCTCCCTACGCACTCGCTGACGCTTTCCTGCTTCCCTCAGCTCTTCTTGTTGCGTGTCTGCTACGTGAGCCTGGGTGATGCACTCCCACCGGCGTCAGCGTCGTCCTGCTCTCCTCGTACCCCGCGGATGGAGGATGGGCTTAAGGGAACCGCGAGCGCATATGGCCAGGAGAATCCTCCGAGCGAGAGGAAGAGGATGGGCAGAGAGGGAGGTCCGTGCTATTTCTATCCCGCTCTCCACTCATTCGCTAACGCTTGTCATTTACTCAAGCCCCCGTGCGCAGCGTGCTCAGGCTCGTCCGGATTTCGTGGATGGACTCCCCGCCCCCGTCTTCCAGAGACTGCCCGTGTGCAGGTGCAGAAACGCACGCACCACCCTATCCATTGCGTGATGTCTCTGCCCCCTCCCCGCCGCTTGTAGACGTGCTGGTCCCGCGCTGCGTGTAGCTTGCTCGTTCTCGTCTGCGTTCTGGAGCAAGGTCACGCGCTGCGACCCTGCTCCTCCTCCAGCTCCACCCTTGCCCTCGGCGTGCAGATCGTACAGAGATTCACTCTAGCTTCAGAAGCCGCTTCCCCTGCTCCCCCTTTCCGCCTCTGCTTCCTCCTACCCACCGCGACAAGACTAGCACTACGACTCCGCCACTCTTTCACGTCTCCGTCCTCGTCCTTGTGAGCATTCGTGCTCAGACTCGGCGGGATGGGTGCAGAAGGCGCGGCTTTCACTCGCCGCGTCTGCTCCCTCTGCGCGGCCCACCCGTCGTGATTCTGGACGTCCGCCGCGCGGTGAGGATGGGCCTCGTTGTGTGTCCCGGGCGTCGTCTCGGCGCGCGTCTACGCCATCTTGCACCCTCCGCCGCTGCCACCGCTGTCGTACCTGGGTTACAGCACTTGCGTGGCGCCGGCGGGTATTGAGGCTGATATGTGCGAGCGTGGGCGAGGAGGAAGGGAAGTGGGTAGCGGAGGTCGGGTGAGCCGTTGATGGAAGGTGGCGGAACGCGAGATGTGGCAAAGGGAGATGCGTGGTCTGCATCGCGGCGTCGGCAGGCGTCGTCACTTGAGTCTCCTGCGGCCCCACTGCGAGTACGACAGCACGGTAGACGGGGGCGTCATCTCGGGATCCTTGGTGCCGTTTTTGACGTAGAGGTACGTCTATCTGTACACCGCAGACCTTCATCCACTCACCTTCCCTTTTCCTTCTAGTTTTCGGGTTGAGGACCTGACTCGCGACAGGCACTCGCGCTGGGGTCGTGCAGCGACGCGCGGACTCCTAGGATCCCATGGGAGGGCCCGACGTCCGGGTCTGCGCCGAGACCCAGGCTTCATGACGACCCCTCCATGAGACAGATCATCAGAGTCAAGCGCCGTGTGCGCTAGTCTCCTTTACTCCTCAGGAACCTTGTCTCTTGGTCTGGTTGGCTGTCGTCCACACCTCCGGTGGGGGGTCCACTTGCTGTTGGGATGAAAGTCACGGCGTCAGGCTTTCGTTGACCTACTCTACTTCTGCGAGAAGATTGAATATTTTTTCTCCCGTCCGCAGGATCCTGTTGTATTCTTCTGCATTCAATGTTATCCATTCACTTCTCAATTTCTCCGGTATTGCTGTTTCGTCGTGTCTGTGGCCTCTCGTCCACTCGCTGGTGTGTCCTTTCCCGATTTGGCTGCCCAGAGGCCTTCGTCGTCTAATGTCAACACACGCAAATACATCATTGGTTCCTCTAGATCTCTGCGCGTATCTCCGTCTTAAAAATTCACCACTAGTCTCATTAGAAGCCTCGTATTCTGGGTGAATTTCCTGCGGATCTCTCTCGCAAAAAATCCAGTCAAAATCAACTAGTCTCGTTACGTGACTCGATACTATTTTTCTCTTTCCTCGAGCATATGGTGTCCAAACACAAGGCTCAATAGTCAAGAGCCCGAATACGCCGTCTGGCCGGCGGCTTAGCACTCTCCGTGCGATTCTCGAAACATCGAATCACTGCTCCTTTTGAGTGTAACCCCGAGCTTCGTTATACAATGCAGAGAAATATAGAAAGTTCGATTCTGTATTGAATCTATCAGAAAGTAGAACACAGAAAGAAAATACACGATCAATGTACAAATTAAGAAAGCTCCTCAAGTCCATCCACCCTCAACACAACTTCCGTCCAAAGTTTCCGCATGTCGTGAAGCTGGCGACCAAGGCCCGTGAAGGCAGCCTCAAAGGGGAGCGCATAAGAAGAATAAGAGGAGGTAAACAGTCCCTTGGATACCAGCTCCGCCTGAGCCACTTGAACGTACTCAGGTTTATCCACTATGGAATAATGTCAGTTCGGAGGTTAGCGCTTGTAAAGTGATGACTGACTAAACAATTTATCCGTAGCGGCGGATCCTGCAAACCAGACGAGCAGGTAGATCATCTCGGTGTACTTCGTGAATCGGAGCGAGAGCTTCTCGTATCCAGTTACGAGTTGTCCAAGGCCTTCTTCAGCGGCGAGAGAGCTTGCGGCCGCTCTTTCGATCGCAGACCGGATTGCGAAGATGAATTTCGGCAGATGTCTGAGTTTGGACGACGCCGGTACAGTTCTTGGTCAAGGTTGCAGCATTGGCAACAATTTTATCGCCGGCTTTGCGTATCTTTTTGGACTGTGAGCAGTGCTGAGCGGCGCTGTGGACGGTCTGAAGCCTGCATGAATCTTCTCGGCATGGCGTTCAATGCGCAGTTCCTGGCACGGTGTTATCATTATAGTATCCTATGAAAGCAATGACTTACCTCTGGCCGGCGTTATCCCGTCTGGTGGATCCTTCGTTTGTTGACTTGCAGGCGTCGACGAGAGTTTCCGGTCTACTCCTTCCCAAAATTCTTGGATTCCCTAAGAGTCTCCCCTATTTTGGCAAGCCCTTGGTCGATCTTCTCCAATTCGTCATAAATCGGCTGACTTTCCTCTGCCGAGGCCATACCCTCCTCGAAACCCGCTTTCCTCGCTTGAAATTAACCATCAGATTACAGCTAATGTCGGAACCGAAGGCGCGGTGAAAAAATTTCTGTTTTGGGAGAGTTCCGAAGAATTCCCCATAACTCGATGAGTTCTCAACGGATTGACACAAAACCTAGCTAGTTCTTCCAGGCTAATTCATCCGCAATTAGTGATGTAGAGGAAATTGCGAAAATGTATTTTATCTTTCCATTTGGCACCTGAGGCATTGTTTCTGTTGAACACCTCCTAGGAGGGTGGGCACTTGTTCAAACACACTGAATTTTTGGGATGGAAGACTTACATGCATTATAAAGAGGGTGATTTTGCCAGAATTATGATTCTCTTCTCTATTGAGTCAATATTGACTCGGAAGTAATCTTTCGATCAAAATTTTCGAACTCAATCAATAGTGACTCAATGGAGAAGAAAAATCATAATTCTGGCGACATCACCCTCTTCATAATGCCTGTAATTCTTCCATCCCAAAAATTCTGTGTGTTTGAACAAGTGCCCACCCTCCTAGGAGGTGTTCAACAGAAACAATGCCTCAGGTGCCAAATGGAAAGATAAAATACATTTTCGCAATTTCCTTTACATCACTATTTGCGGATGAATTAGCCTGGAAGAACTAGCTAGGTTTCGTGTCAATCCGTCAAGAACTCATCGAGTTATGGGGAATTCTTCGGAAATCTCCCAAAACAGAAATTTTTTCACCGCGCCTTCGGTTCCGACATTAGCTGTAAACGGAAAGCACAATGATTTTGGATATTCACCAGCTTTGGTGTTTTCCTGCATGAGAACGACAAGATCACGTCTTCCTCCATCTTCGTAATGCTTCCGCAGAGCATTGAATTCCTCGACTCGGTGATTGGCCAACTCAAGTTCGTCCTTCACCAAGTTTCGCAGGTCCCGGATGGTCGCACCCGTATCTTCGCCCATCAGAGTCAATTCACAAAACTTGAAATACAAGTCCGAGAAGCTCTCTCGATTGCGCAGAAGCTCGATATCATTCAAGGCAGAGGACATCTTGATACTCTCAATCAATTTTTCTACTCGAGCCCTATTGCGGGGGCAGGCACGGCCCGTTCGGAAGAGATATTCGAGCCGTTGGCACCGGGCGTTGAGATTTCCTATTTCATGGGTGAGGGCTGGCCCATGGTTAGCGGTCACGATGATGGGCGTCAAATGAGTATTACCTAGGTCTGAAGCTCAAGTTAGTACCACAACATATTTGGGTCAATGTGGACGTACCTTGGCGTACCAGTCCACCGACATCGATGTTGGCGCCCAGTCTATAACAGGCCTCGCATATGCGTATGATGCCTGCCTTCCTGGCAACACATATCCTCTCTCTCGCAGTGCTGCTCGACAATGGTCGTTCAGAGAACGGTACTACACGGAGGTGAAGTGAGCTGCATTGGTCGGGACTAATGACCCACCTACCTTCATAACACCGAAAAATCTGTTTTAACCTCGAGGCTGTCTCTTTATTGAGTCCCCGGGTGATACCAAAATGGGGCCGGGCTTCCTCTCGAGGGACTCTCTGGGAGACACGAAAAAGTGCATCTGGGTGACCGGCTGTTCGTTGTGTGGCTCAGAATAGCATACTCATGCGTATTAGGAGGAATACTGGCGTACCGGCGTAGTCCCAGTATATAATTTTAAGCAAGGTCAACAACGAATGTGACCGTTCAGATCTCCGTAGATCCGTCATAGCAGAAAGCTCAGAATCCGGAGGACCTGTCGCAGGCTCTATTCCACGGACAGCGTTGCGATTTGTGGGATCCACAGAAAGCCAATCAGGCTGCCGATAGTAATCAGACCACCCATAGAGGCGGGCCGCATGGAGGGCGAATGCCTCGGGGGAATAATCATACTCGGTCATTGGAAGGAGGAGTGATTTGGGAGAAAGAAGGGTGGTCGGTATAAATGTAGCCGCTCTACAGCATTACACAGCACGTCGCACAGCCTCGAATATTACGTCGCACAATCAGTGTTTGCACAATTGTACACACATCTGCGGAGCTGAAGGAAAACAGGACATATTCCCTTGCAGGATCTCACCTTGAAGTAGGACATGTCGATAGCCTTGAAGTCTGCTCGGCAACTTGAATGGACTGTGCTGCAGGCCCGGTGTGCTCTGGCGGTAAGCCACGCACAAGCCACCATCCCAGGAGACTACAAATACCTAACGTAAGGTACCTTCGAGGACGGTTTTCGTATGTAAGTAAATAGATCCTAGAAGGGCCCGAGCAGGAGTAGTCTACCGCTTCTATTCGCTTCATTTACAAGTTCGAAAACTTCCTATTTAGGCGTCTCCCTGCGCAAGCCTCCGCAAATCGGTGGTTCTCTATTATACACACAACAAGATGCAATTCATTGCATACACAACTATGTATACTGTACAGAACAAGATGCTACACAAGAGGGGGATGTATCTACAGTATGGAACAAGAGGGGAGACTACGCTACAAGATATGTAAGTACAGATATGCGCTACAAAAAATATATACATGCGTCAAAACTTAGACCTACATACGCATCTGCAAAATTGAAAAAAAGCTCCGCGAGATCCTCTTTCCAGGAGGTGAGCATCTGAGCCAAATCGAGGACTTATCCGGCCTTGAAGCCTGCGCGGCAGCACTGTGGCCACGGCTACAGTGTGCTTTGAGACTAAGCCACACACAATCAGCGCACATTGACAGCTGCAACAGCCTTGGACACACCGCACTAATTATAATCGGACAGGCGTGTCTTCATTTCTAGACCCTTCATTGTCCATCCCCGATGTCACACATGTCCTGCAATGTCCGACCGCAGAGTGCCCCGAACAACCAGCTGGTGCCTTTGGAGGCATTTATGGCCAACAGTGTCTCAACTCGGGATACAAAATGGGATTGGATGCGCTCAATTCGTCAGACGGAGTCGCTACAGCTGATGAATACGAACCTGAACTCGCTCGCCATCATTGTAAGGGTTCCTCGAACTTGAACATATTCGGGCTGACCTCGATAATCCTACCAGGCCACGTTCCTCGCTGGGGTACAAGGCCAAGCAATCAGCTTCTCCCTCGATAAACAGGACACGAATATGCAAATCGCATGCAATGCGCTCTTTTTTGCAGGCCTTTTCCTCGACGTGCTCAGCGGCACCATCGCGATAGTCGGGGCCATTCAACTTCAACGCACATATACGCTGTTACAGCAAAGGGAATCTGCACTCACGAGTCTCAGCGAGGTGCTGAAGGATACAGCGCAATCTTCGAAGGAATTCCAGCAGGATAATCTTGCGATCGCGCATCATCTCTATCAGGTTATTTTTTGCCCTCTCCAAATTCTTCAAAAAAAAATAATCTTGATACATGGTCTGACTAGGGAGACTACATCATCTCCGTTTCCTGAAAATGATCGTATTCCGCCTCCTTCAGAGTCCTCGTCTCTGGAACGAACTCTCGGCGGAGCTCAAAAAATCAGCGGATCTCGCGGAGGATATATTGAGAGAGTCAAACCTCGACGACGCTGACCGAATCACCGTCGCCTATTCTCTTGCAGATTATCGGTACACCACGAATCGGCTGGCCAAAACCGCCTTTCGCACCAGTCTCGGATTCGCCGCGAGCTTGACAGCGCCGTGGCTCATTCTCGCTGGGCTGTGTAGCTTTACCGCTGGGGTAGTGTGCCTCGTGCTGTATAATCAGTCAGTCGAGGTATGGGGGGCTTCGTTTGCGGTCCTGGGAGGTACGGGGTTTGTGTTATTTGCCGTCCTGGCGGCTATCATTGGTGTCGATCCCCGTCCGGTTGCACTTCCATTCCCTAATGTATGACTCGTGTTAGCGTGCTGCGTGTTATAATCAATATTTGTGGGACCGCCCTTGGTATTAATCCTTCCACATCTCTTATGTAGTTCTGGAAGAAAGCCAAACGCCAAAAACCAGGGACAAGACGAGGGCGGCAAGGGCAGAAAAAAAAACCCTGTAAGGTAAAACTAAAGCCATTCGATACACGAGAGACCCACAAATGAAACCAACCCGACTATTAGGGCTGAGAGCACGAACGCATTCAGCGAGAAAGACGAGCAAGCGAGAGGTCAAGAGAACTTTCATGCCAAATTTGTCGTCAATAAATCCGCTTTGTAGTTGGAAGACAAGAATGCCACACGGAGAGGACCCCAGGAGCCTGAGCGGGAGAAACGCAAGAGAAACGACAGCGCCAGCTATTAAGTCAAAATTAGAGCTATTCAGGAATATTCAGGGAGCGCGAAGAGGATTGTTGACATTTACACGGAAGATTATCGTGGCCAACGCTGGTTTTTGGTGACAATGGTTGTGGCGAAAGTAGTCGAGATCAGCGCAAGCGAGCGGAATTTTAATCCCGATCAACTGATGTCGGCATTACTCAGTCCTTCTGTGGATTTGTGCCGTCCAGACGGTTTTCAGCGCCGATCGAGTCGGTCTGTTGTATGAGGATATACTAGTTCGTATTGGACACCTCCTGCCGCTGTTCCGATCCTCGTCGTCCTCCTTGTCGACCGCCGCGACCCTCAGATTCTCATCCCTTGTTACGGCACTTTAGCTCATAAAAGCTGCCTCCGCCTGGCAGCTAGCCTGCTTTTCTAGGGTAACCCTAGGTACTATCGGTCCAATATCAACTCCACCTCGGTCCACTCGTCGTTTCCAGGCAATTCGACGAAATGCCTTGGAAAAAAAAATAACCCCAATAAATGAAAATGTCAGTAAACCGAGGCGATACACACGTGTACATAACGTGCGGGCGGATGCCGCGCATTGAGAAAAGCTTGACAGCCTCGGGGTTGGCCTGCGCACAGCGACTGCATCGGTAGCTGGTGGGGTGCTCGCCACCCACGACGAGCATGACGTGCCGCCGCAGCGGCCGCTCCGACCCCATGAAGCATATAAGGTGTTGTCCTTCCACAGGATGCTCGATCATGTGCCTGGGCGTGTAGTGTTAATAAAATGAGAAATCCGGTGGTCGTCAGGGACACACTTGCTGCGGATATGATCTGAAATATACTCATGATTTTGGGTGTCTACTCCGGCGAGGTAATCGTTGCAGAGCATGCACGCCCAGATATTGAGGGATGAGTAATCATATGGTTCCTCTCGCCGCTGGACGTCCGCGGTAGCCAGGGGGGACAGAAGCACCCAGGACGGTGCGCTGTGCGGGGAGGTGCAGCTGTCTGCGTTTTCTACGTCGTGCATAACCTTTATATCGCGAGCCGCGCAAAAATAAGTGGGGGAATCCACAATTTTGACGGTAGGAAATAGAACGCACACAGTCGCGCCATTGCATCGCCTGCCGGCGGATTACCCCGGGACACCTTCCGCACATGAAGCGCGCGTCCGCCGTATCCATCTCTGCTGCCTTAGTGGTATCAGCATTCAGCCCAAGGAGGGTGACAAGCGCAGTCGCCGTGAGGGCACCACGCATGTTGAACTGTACCAATTTCTCGCGGCGCAGATAGGAAGCGGGATACCCGGAGCACCAGTGGAGGAGTCCGCGCGCATCGTCCCAACCGATAGCCGTCCGCGTGGTCAAGTCGCCCGGTTTCCGTATCCGGAAAACACTCATTGCGCGGTCCAGTAGGCCGAGATCGGGTTGCTCGGCATCCGCACCGGGGATTAGCGCAGCAAGGAGCGCCTGTGTTTCTGCGCACCATACGTCAACGAACTGGGCGGCGTCAAGGACAGCGGCGGCGAGTCGTGCGTCATCGCAGGAAGAGGCTCCAAGGAATCCTCGTCAATGAGCTGGGTGATTGGGGGGAAAGCCTCAATTGCATGCGGAGGAGGGTGAAACAAGTGCGGTGAGCCAACGACGGGCGTACGAAGTGCCATAATGGCAGTGCCCAGAATGACCTGCTTCCGGTCGCGCATGCGCCACTCGTGCTCGCGCTCCAGGCGGTCAGTCCGCGCGATAAGGATGTGGGGTACTACGTGCGGGCGCGCGCGGCGCCACACTTTGGCACGGAGATTGGTCAACATTTGAATGATCTAATGAACATAAGGACTCACCTCTGGACGTCAGACGAGGCATACGCCAAAGAGCGTCGTATTCGTTCATCTCGTACACCGAATACAGAGCTTCCGCGGCATCGCGCTTGTGAAATCCCTCCGAGACCAAGCACCTTATAGCGCTTCTGCAGTTCAACATCGAGGCCGGAGGAGCAGAGGAATGGGCGCACCTGCCCGTGATCTGATCCACCCTCGCATAAATTTCAACTCTTGAATTGGAGAGAGCATGGCGAGCCCATGCTCTGCAGCGAGCGGCGCGCTGGAACGTAGGCTATCGTGAGTATTGCGAATTCAGTGAGACAAGGGTACATACGTCTCGATTTTCTGATACTACGGCGAGCTGAGATTTGACAAAACGGCAGACGGCCTCAGGCCCGCCTTGTGAGTTATGAGCTTCGTACAGTGCAGCGACACCAGCGCCATCGCTGCGCCAGAATCTGCCACGCTCCGCGTGGATGGTTCCATCGCGAGGTCCCCCACCTTCAAATAAATTGAGCCGCGGATTACAGGATCAGCAAACTTGATGTTCTTACCTGCGCGGAGAGTCCTATGTAGCATTGAATTTAATTCGTGAGAGCCTGGCATCTCGTCAAGTAGACTGGGGGCGTTGATAAGTCCGAGGATGAAATACATAAAGTGCACAGCACACGCACTTTTCGTCCATGCACGCCGTGCATACTCGCCGCCAGATGATGTAGTCGGGTTCCGTATTTGGCTGGTCACATTCCTATGGATGGGAGACACTAAGCAATGTGAGGCGAAATGATGATTCCACTCACATCGCAGATTTGGGGACCAAACAACAGCTTCGCCCAGCGTCGACCAGAAATTTGGGGGGGACAGTCAGGGAGTCGAGCGTCCACCAGGAAGGAATGCCGCCACGTCAAATCTGTGATCGGGGAGCGAAGGAGCCGGCGAAAGCTTTTGCTCGTGCGCGAGACTTGCAGAAGCATAACTGGATGCAGATGTCCAAGGATCTGGGCGGCTTGAGCGGACTAAGACTCGACGGCAGATAGATGTACGGACCTCAAGCATTATGTCTAGATGCATACCGGGTAGCATGCTGAGATCTTGCGGAACGGATTTCGTTTTCGTTTGGGGGATACGGAGAGATTTCCAAATTTCGACGGTAACATAGTTGACTGTAAGACAATTTTTCAAATGTTTTATTCAGAAGATGAAACTTCACTCACTAGTCCCAAGTTTTCGCCCGGGGACAGAATGCTCGATTAATTCATCAGATGGATCTGCGAGAGTGAATGGGAGCGGCATTGCCTCCGACTCCGAGAGACGTAATCCGAGGGCGAGTTCGCTAAGGGTGGTGGGGTGAGCCATTTGAGGCGACCTGTCAAGGTTGATGGGCGATACGCCGATATATATCTCGCCCCGATGTCAAAAAGAGTCAGATCGGCATACAGGGGCAGGGGCGGCACCGGTTGTCGATTGGATGATTCGAACTGTCCAGTCGCAGACTTGAAAGATGATCACTGAGTTCGACGTTGAGGCAGTACTCAGATGCGTCTCCTTACACTTCCCACCGTAACCTAACAGTTAAGGACCAAATCTACAAGTCCCTCTACGAGGCATCTTCAGCTATACGCGATGCAACAAGTCAATGAGTATTGCAAGAGGATTGGGGGAAGGACAGAAGCTGACTCGAATTGTCACGTCGTGATGGGCTGACCACGTGTTCGATTGGCACGGCCGTTAGTCCGAGTCCATATGGCCCTAAAGTCCTGGATCACGGGGGCGGATCAGATAGGCCACTGAACACAGTCCAACAAATGGGTATTTTGTTCACTGCACGTCCCAGAGGCAGAATTCAAGAGCGAGGACAACGAAAAAAAAGTCTATGAAAAAAAAAAGAGACTATTTTCGTTCAATAAAGTTTTATTCGGAAACAGATCAGCTTCCTGAGGTAGCAAAGACCGAGAACTCTAGTATCGATTTAATGCAACTTATTTACTCCTACTTCCCTTTCTCAGAAACAAAGGGAAATCGATTCAGACAGCGATTTAATCCTTCAGATGCACTTGAAATAAATACAGGGCCAGCTGAGATGAGCTGCAGCTCAAGTAGAACGAAGATAAATGAATAAAAAGGAGGAACAATGTATTTCAAACTCCGCCATGGCCGGACTTAATCCCAAACTGTTTTCCCGGACTTTCCAACTCCCAAATGTCCTGGCTGGTCCGGCATATCGGATCAGATCGGGCAATTCAAGAGCGCCGAACTGGCACCGTGACCCGAGCGGGTCTACGAAAACATCCCCATTGTCCTGTGCGGCAACAAGATCGACGTTAAGGTTTGAGCCGTGATTCTATCTTCTCGACTCGACATCTTCAATTCAACTCCACGAATCGAAAGTGAAGCCCAGCAGCGTGATCTTCCATCGCAAGTTAATTCGCAATACTACAAAATTTTGGCCAAGTCCAACTACAATTTCGAGAAGTGCATTCACTATGGAAGAATTCACGGTCCATTGTGACCCGGATCGATCGTTCGAATCTAACATTCGCTCTTTGTTGACTATTTCTCGCCTCCGAAATGGCGCAGAAAATGGCCCTCGAGAATCGCATGCACATATTAAACATGGGTTCACAACACCCATGCTCCCCCCGACTATCCATATACCCGCACACCCTGCTGGCATCCAACTCTATGCCAGATCGAGTCAACTTTCCCTCGCTGAGAAATTGATGGCTCGGTTAAAACTGGACTCGAATTTAAGTTGCATCTGCTCTAATGCTCTGGAGAGCATGCACCATATCGTCGATTGCCGGAAATTTGAGGGCTGGCGTACCGAGGCGGGTGTGGAGGTGACAACCCGCACGGAGCGAAATTTGTTAGCAATTTTGGACCGACAGTCTATTTACACGCAGCTGAGTCCCTCTTCATTGACGACCCCATTATATGGCCCCTGAAAATGTCTCAGTATTATTTGGGCCAAGTCCCTCGGACGGATGACTTGATCACGCCGGCGTTGATCCCTGAGACTATAAAGCGCAGAAAACTGTCAGTTGAACTTGCATCCGACTGGCACACCAGCTCGATTCGCCTAGCGGGAAGGATTTTTGGCAACATTCAATGCACAATGGCGGCTCGTGCTGCTGGAACGACATCATAACCTTTTATACCTCCCCTCCCAGCAATTTCCTCTCGTCGTTCTCTTTTTCCCACCGGGTTTTGAACCACGAAGGTTTTCAGTTGCTCATAACACCACGGTCTTCCTCTTATGAATCATTTCTATTTGGGTTCGTCGAGGTACACCTAAGTATTTACTACGTAGACGAATATTGTTAAACTGTTAAAGTGATCCTTTACCTCGGGTCCAAACTCGCTAGGCACAGTCCGCCCTCTATGAATGTAAGGGACCCCGCTGTCCGTTACATTTTTAGGTCGGAGCATTCATCACGTCTTCCCACACTCACCGATTCAACTCGGATCAGGTATTCCTTTTTTACACTATGCTCTGTCCTTACCGGCTACGAATGTAAAGGACCACGACGTATTTTACATCTATATCTCGGGAGGACTGACTAGGCTATTTTTTGTTTCATATATTACGACGTTTAAAATATGCGGTTTGATGTTTGGTTTTTGACTTCATGTTAACTCCCAAACTCCACACGTCTGGGAAACAATCCATAGTTCATCTCTTTGATTTATCCTCAGTGCCGAGGCTATAACGTTCACCAACCACGTCACTGAGTGGTAAATACAGCAAAATATTATCGAGGCTCGGTCGCCGTGTGTGCGATATATGTTCCGGGGATAAGAGAAACGGAATACCATACTGCCTATGGAATCTGATATCCGCTCACTGGATTCCTCCTTTCAGTGAACAGGATTCCATCAAATATAATCGTTGCATGCAACCTGTCTCGGATGGAATGCAGACTATCCGTTCATAATGCCAGCCGGGGGGGTCTGCTCACCGCTCGGGGCTGTGCATCCCTATACTAATATCCCTTCTGTGTAAGGTTGCCTGGTGTACTTCGCATAGAATGCGCGACAGGAGCACTGGGAGCCGCGTATCTCTATACTAGTATTTATTCTGTCCGAGTACGTGGAGGATTTCGCATACGTAGAGAATGGCGCCGGAATTGTATTTCTGCGGAGCGCCTCCATTTTTTCCGAGATACCCAAGCGCTCACCTTTGCAAGCTAGCTGACAACTAAACCTATATAACACACAGAGCCATTCAACGGAGACACATCCAAGACCTCGTCAAACTCCCCTCCACCACCTCACCCTCCAACCACCCGTTTTCCACTATGTCGTCCACCGTAACAGTTAGAAACAACAGCCCCAACACAATTGAGCGCGGTGGCGACCCCGACGCATTCGACGGGCATTACGAGACATACCCTCCAGCCAAAATTGCCGCCTACACCGAAGTAACATGGTGCATGAGACCCAACTACCGTGAGTAGTTTTAAATGTTGCTCCTGCACGAGTTCAGTTTCTAACGGGTTCACGCAAATATAGGTATGGCGGGGTCGGCTGGAGACGTTACTTACTACGTTCCGCAGGCCAGAATTGACGTTGCCTGGAACTGCCCGCCCATTGGATCTGGATCCAACGCCGTGTCCGTCCAGAACAGTAACTCGCGGTCCGTAACCGCCTCCCTCAGTAATTACATGTCCAAAGGGAATTTGAGTTGTAAGTTGCAGCCCCCTGATTAGTGTCATGGTCCTAATATTCTTTTGCAGTTATAGTTACAATCTCGAGCAACTGAACGGTTGTTTGGGAGGTTCTTTTCCACTCTTAGAACTACTACGATAGGCATACACAGCCGCAGGTAGGATAGAATTAGAGCAACTATCGTCGTCGTCGTACTTGTTCACCAGCAGTACTTGCTACCACACGGGTCGCATTCGTGTGACTTCCGAGATCATGAATTGTTAGCTTGTCGGCGTATCCTGGGGCGGTGAATGAGTTGTTTAAGCACGCCACCCGGATGGAACAATGATTCAAAACGTATTAACACTGAGCACGGATTGCAAATATCAGCACAAAATTCGAGAAAACTACGAGCGTACAACTTTGGGTAGCTACGGGGGCATGCGTTAGATTGATGAGCGTAGGTCAGCGGCAGCATACGCGTCTCCTCCCAACCTGCATCAAGCGCCGCAACGACGTCCGCCGGTAGAGGGCCTTTGTCCAATGCCTCCAAATTATCCTCGAGCCGCTTCTTGCTACTCGCGCCAATGATGACCGCGTCACCAATTTCCTTCTTGAGCACCAAGTGATACGTAAGCCAACGCAGCGCGGCCTCGCTCTCAGGGATGCCGTGCGGCGCAATCCCGGAACGAAGCGCGTCGAGCGCCTTGAAGCTTGGCTCGTTCCAGCTCCGCCCGCGCGACATCCTCGAAAACGCCATAGCGTGGTCGAATCGATCACCGGCATCGAAGACGGTCGTCTCCCGGGTGTAGCGCGATGTAAGGAAGCCGCCCGCGAGCGAGCAGCAGACGTAGAAGCTGATTTTGTACGCGCGCAGGCAGGGAATGAGCTCAGCCTCGACGATGCGCTGGTGCGCGTTGTAAATACCCTGGTAGACCGTCGGCATGACCCACCCGTTGCGCTTGCAAATCTCACAGATCTGCGCAACCTCCCAGGCGGGGTAGTTCGAGAGACCGAAGCGCTCGAAGAGGCCCTCGGCGTGGATCTTGTTTATCTCGCGAAGAGTGTCCTCGTAGGGCATAGTGCGGTCTGGAGCGTGGAGGTAGAATATATGCACCTGGTCGGCTTCAAGTGCAGCAAGACTGTCCCCCAAGCCCTTGCGGAGGTCGGTAGGCGAATGCGTGAGTTCCTCGCGAGTAAGTCAGCCCATGTTATTTCCCTTGCTCGGGAAGAGTTATATGTCCATCTTGATACCAAGACGGGAAAGCAAAGGCAGTGGTTGGCCCATGCATGACCTGAGTTGTTGAACGTCGACCCAGAATCCCAAAGTCCATCTTATGAGAACCTGCTCGGGCCATCTAACCAGCTAAGCCACAATAGAACTGATAAAAAGGAAACGGTCACCGCATAAATCAATAAATCGCAGAGGGCAGAACCCGAGACGCAAAACCTCTGCGGGGGTGTCAAACGCGACAGAATCAGCTGCGCGCAGATTGGGTAGATTCGGTCGATATCCACCTGGGGACGCACATACTAGTAGTAGCGGCGGAAGTTGAGGCGGGTAGGCTCAATTCGAATGCAGAAACTGCCAACGACGGAGCGCAGCAAGAGCACAGACATGTGCATCGGTATTGCGAATCAGACCTTGTTTGCTGTGCAGATGTGAGTGTACGAGGGTCTCCGAGCTGCAAGAGGCCGCCGAGGACAAGTCGCAAAAGATAAGCCGGACTTGAGCCGGGCATGAAAGCGAGACGAAAGAGATATTCGGCTAAATTGAGCCGACGTGTTTGCTGATGCGTGGGGCATCGCCACTTGATTGGCGTGGACTAGGCGCCGCGCCGCTATTTCAGTTCAACAAGTTCTCCAGTGGTTCAGGCTTTCCGGAAATCCATGAATACTGTTAAAATATTGCCAACAAAGATTGCAACAACATTGCACAAGTAGAACTGAAAGCTCGTTACATCGCAGCTGCCTGGGCATACCAGGCCAGAATGTGACTGCGCGCATTATTTGCAGTTCGATTTGACTCTTCGGTGGCAAGCTGGAGCACTCGAGCTATCGACGGGCGAGCAGGGAGGAATTATTAGCTCTCCTCCGAGCTCCCTGGCGAACGACGGAAAAACGAAGACAAATTACGACACCGGAAGTTGGCTCTCGAAAAGATGGCAGGCACTTGCAAAATTCTGTTCATTTTAGTAACATAGCGGAATAAATTTTGTGCTGGAAGAATAGCAGTATCACTCGCAGGATCCTTCCAAGTTCACACACACACACCCAGACGAACCCAGACATTCAGCCACACATCGGTAGAACCCAAGGTTCTGCCTCGTCTTACCTCCAGCGTCGGGATTCCTTGTCAGGGCTTTCTTTTTATATGCCTCATAGGTCTACAAAGGTAATTCTACCTACCGAGAGCGATGTATCTTTATCGTGGGGCGATGGATATAATCATGCATTAATCACATCATCAGTTGGTATCAAACTCTCGGTGGGAACCAAAGAGTTAGGATCTGCCAGCAGATTCACTTTCATCTCCTCCAGCTCATCCCAGGCAACAGGTCCGAATCTCTTCGGCAACCCGTCCCAAAACTTCTCGATCGTTCCCTTGTGGGTTATTTTCATCGCGGTTGGGCATATGGAGCACACACTGCGGAGGCGATCCCAATCTTTCTTCTCCCACAGTGTAATAGGGAAGTGCCTGGCTCTCCAATCCTCCGCAATTTTCCTGCAGGCAATTCGCTCAGCTCTACATTTTTCGCTCCGACATCCCTCAATTCGGTCTGGATGCCACAGGAAATTGATCACGTCTGCGGAGGCAGACCCACGGAGGAGAACCGATTGTTCCAAGCACATGAGTTTATCTTTGGGATTCAGTTCTACCCGTGCATTGCCCACATATATCCCGTTCAAGATCTCGTTAACGGAACTATGGGCGCACACACAGTAGAACGCGGTGGGGAGGGCCCAGTCGAGCGCTTGCTCTCGTGCGAATATCACGGCGCGCATATCCTGATCTGTCGTGTCCCAGGACGCGGAGGATGGGTATTCGGCCGCCTCAAGCGGGAATGCGGAGGCGAAATGCACAAGAGCACGTTTATGAAGCGAATCGACCTCGTATTTCTTGCTGAGCCGCATTATACCGGTCATAATGTCGAAAGTCGTCGAATTCGGGAAGGGGAGGAAGAATCTGAGTTGTGTGAGCAGCCTGGGGACGGGAAATGAACATTTGAAACGCACTTGTAGTCAAACAGCGCTTTCAAAAAATATTCGACGTCTTGGCCGATGTCCGACAGGTGAACCACCGGGCAGCCGTCCATGGTTTCCCCCTCCTTCGGTTGAGGGAGCCCGAGCATATCGTGAAAGATCGGTGATTCTTTCGCCAGCAGCCCTGCATAAACGCGGAAGAGCAAGGTCTCCGTGGCGAGTACCAAGGTCCCATCGTGGAACCAGAGATCAGCGACACGGCGTGCTTCATGGGTTGGTGCACTGTCGAGGACCTCTTCCGTGGACATCATAATGGCAGGAGACAAGGACGACTTTATAGGCCTCAAGGCTGCCTGCAGCTTAGCCACCGATCATACGAATCGGCGGCTCGAGATTGCCGAGGTTATTTTTGGATCGAGATGGGAGTCTAATCACCCACTCACTGCACCACGCCTACATACGCCCCAGATGCACTAAGAGAGGAAACAGTGTACATGTTATGGTGGCCTAGTACTCACATCCGAGTCTGCAAAGCTCTTTGGTAGAGCAAAAACTACAGTAAACTTAACTTCGTTGACAGTAAGCAAACAGTAGTAAGTAGGTAAAAAATCTGAAGGTGGCGTACATTCCTCGATCTCTTTAATGTCGTGCTCGAGATAAATTTTGATGCAGCGCTAGAGCATCTGTCGTCTCGCGAAAGAGTAGAAAAAAGGAGCACGAGCTTACTTATGGCCGGGACCCGATTCGAACCGGAACGAGCAACCCCTGCATACATAGAGATTTTTCCACACCACTGCATGCAAAAAAGAGCGCAAAACGGACGTCAAAATTGCGTCAAAAAGGCTACTGTGAATAACCCCTAATGGCAGTCCCAATTCGGGCGCCATCACTTGAGAGCATAACACGCACAAATCGTCTCTTGCGCTCAGCATTTATCTCTTCCATCGCCCTGTTCTCAAGGTCCGTCGACGTGTCTAGCGATCTGGCGTTTGGCTATATATCGATTCGTTATCAGCTTTTCTTATCCTCAGACCTTGCTCAGACCTCGAAAGCTTGCACGATTCAAGCTCGAAAAATTTTCATTCTCATTATCAATTCACGCGCTCGACATGTCCGATGGCGAAGGATCCGTATGCATTTGCTCTAAACCCGCCACTAACCGGTGTTCGGCATGCAAAACCGGTGAGTACTGAGCCGTCATTGTGCCACTCGGATCTTTTATCTGACTCCGAGCTCTAGTGGGGTACTGCTCTCAAGAATGTCAACGCCGTTAGCATTCTATCGTAAATATCCCAGTTTATGTTGCCAACTTACCCGTTAACAGGCGATTGGAAGGCGCATAAGTTTCAGTGCAAGATTGCGGCTCAAAGCGCCTCTGGCGCACAACCCCGAGCAGCTCCCATCGGGTCCTCCACTCAGCTCAACGAGTTATTGCGCGTCGGCGCCAAGTACACCATCTACGACGAGAGCATGGCGCTGGGTCTGGATCCCTCATTGATCTCTGGTGCGAGGTGCGACCATCTACCGTCTGTCGCTTTTTTTGGCGTTGAGCGAAGGTCCAGTGGGGCAGAATTTTATAATGAAAAAGACGGCATGGGAAATTTCTGGCGGCTCGAAGCGCCGGTGAGGGAGCAGTGGGAGGCGAAAGCTCAGGTGCACAACCGGAAGTCGCAGCGCTTTTGGACGTCTTATTTGGCTCCCATAAGGTAAGTTTGATTCCCACGTCGAGCGCTCAGCTGCGTCAATCTTTCTGCCAGCATTGGACGGGAATGGATCGACATAGTCCTAGATGCGGTCCTCAATGTACGACTGCCGAGCAACAATAACGACATGTGGCAAGACCAGGTGCGATTCAATTTTCACTGCTTGTCATGCCGGTCGAGCTTTCTTGTTGTCCAGGTCAATGCAAATATTCTTGCTGGCCTCGCCCCTCATCTGCGCCGCTTCACGCCCACGCAAAACACCGCCCTTCTCGACATCTTTGCGAGCCGCGTCTGGCGCCCCCAAGATTCCTTCCGCCTTGAGACCGGCACGACCATTCTCTTCGCACATGGGCAGCCGACGCCCAATTTCATCGACCAGCTCATCGGCCGGTGCTTGAGCTGGACGCGCCCGTATTCCGAACTCGACAAGCTGCTCGCCTGTGTTGCGCTGCCCATTCAGAAGTACTGGCCCGATGTTGTGGGGACACGCATTCTCGACCTCGCCTTCATAATGCTGAGCCCAGGGCGCCCCGGCCCTCCCGGTGGTCGTACAGTCCCTGGGGACAAGATCCTCGAGGTGCAGTCGGGGTTTTCCATTTCCTTTCTATCTAATGATTAAACACCACAGATCGCGGAGACCTCCCCGGCAGCCTGCAAGCAGCTGCTCCCCGTCCTCATGATGATGTTCCGCGGGCGAATGATTAGTGACCCCGCCCGCAGACTGCTCTCCGTGTGCGAGACGTTCGGTATTACGATTCGTGGGCAACAGAGTGACGTGTTGCCGTGGCTCATGATCGAGTTCGTCGGGGATGTCGATAGTACCGAGCGCCTGAAACGGCACTTGGTGGACGAGTCCGAAGGCAAGCTCGCTCGCTTTGGGATCGAAGCACGGGACTACGCGTTGTCCGAGTTGCGGGATATGAATCGGGCGGCGATGGAGAGATTGGGAAATCCGCAGATTCTTTGAAATACTCGTGTTCTTATTCTAATCGTACCGGTTGTGGTATTTTTAGTTGATTAACAGCGCAACTTGG
This sequence comes from Mycena leptocephala, assembly GCA_029378395.1. Classification (NCBI taxonomy): domain Eukaryota; kingdom Fungi; phylum Basidiomycota; class Agaricomycetes; order Agaricales; family Mycenaceae; genus Mycena; species Mycena leptocephala. The sequence goes on from JARJLF010000240.1 coordinate 183,167, forward strand.
CTGCCCACTCTCATATCCATCAGTCAACTCACTCTGGCTAGGAGGCATCCAAGTCGCTTGGTCGCCAGTGGTCATACTCACCAACACATATCACGGACCACGATCTTGCACCCTCTTCAAAATGAACTGTACAATTGTTCTAGTTTCATCTTCGCGGAAAGTCGATGCATTCCCTCATCCGTGCACAAGCATCCTCTACGCACTACCATCTGCGAACGCCTGCGCTTGGACGTTATACAACTCAGCGCCTCTCCCCCACGTGCCATGAGCTCTTTGTGGGTTCCAGTCTCCGCTGCTCCGCCGTCCTTTATACATCTAAACGATATCAAGCGGCCAGAAACATTTTGTGTGAGCCTCACATGATGAGATCTTCATATAAAAGATTTATCGACTATCATAAATCTTTGTGGAGTCTGACCACGGGAGACTACAGTCATGGCGAAAATTGTTGCCCATACCAAAAAAGGAAATTTTGTGATGGCTCATTAAAAAACATACTGTGGACCAACCACTGGCGGCTTCTGAGCTACAATATGGGCCAGATTTTGTATCAGATTCATAATATATGCTACTTTGGTGCACCAAATCCCAGAAATTGCTCCCCCACTGGGATTTTGTGGTAGCCTGATGATCCATATGACTAGGCCAAGTGCATGTCAAAATAAGTGGTATTTTAGCTCATATAAAACATCTGAATACCCCTCTACCCAAGCATTAGCTAGGATTTTGTTCACCACACATTTATTGTGAGCCATCACAAAATTTCTTTTTTTGGTATGGGCAACAATATTCGCCGTGACTGTAGATGAGATCGGCGTGCTTGGTCAAACAGCCAAACCGGCGAGTTATGAAAATCATTATCTTGCCTTCGCCCGATTCCCTAAGACGTTGGAAAAGTTGGTGCGGCTTTGGGATCCAAGCTCGGCTCGTCGGCGACTGCAAGCCTTATGTATCCCGAAAGGAAGCCCACAAAGGTGCGAGCTCTAAATAACATGGCTGGCCACGTAACCCAAATAACATCAGCTGAGCCACTCACGCTACAAGACGCACTTTTGTGCCGCTGACCATTCTTAAGGGCTCGGTCTGCGCGGTAGGGCTGTAGGCGTTAGCCAGACCAAGTACAGCCCAGTAAGCTTAATTGAATCCATCCGGCATTGATACTCAACTGCTACAGCACAAAGAAATCTGCCTGTTGCGATGTTGCGATGTAAATTCGTCGTCAAATTATATAAAGAGTGCACAGTGATATAAATATTGTTTGACCGATAGGCGCATCGGCCTGGGCGAGAATTAGAGAAAATAAGGATCCTAACAAAAGAGCCGTATCTCTTCCCAGCCTTCGCATTCACTGTGGGGATAAAAATGTGGATATTTCCTCGTGGTTTCCTTAACGACATTTCTCCAATTATATAAGAAATGCATAGACCGATTGCAGCACACAGGCCCACAACATCGTCGGCCTGTCCCTGGAAAAAAGCCGGTTTCAGTCCCACCCGAGCGCCTTCATGACCGAAGCTTCGAAGATTCCTCTAAGGCTGCAATGGCGTATAATTCCCTGATTTCATCCCGGTAGTCCTCGATGACTGCCCGTCGGCGGGGTGTCGTCTTCGCCGTATATGTGAATCTGTATGAAATGCATGAGGCTGTGTTTTTGTCTGGGCATTCACTTTTCATACGGTTTTGTCTGGTTCGCCACGAGTATCATCTTCGGGAGTTCGTTCATTCCGAATAGTCAGATGTCTATTGTCGCAATGTCAACATCGCATTCTGCTCACCTGCTTGAGGATCCGAGACTGCTGAGGGGCAGACGTGTTAAGCCTTTCAACTGTGGCCCTGGTGCGGTAGCAACATCAGTATTTATTATACCTTCGCAATGGCGAGGAACGCGACACACCAAATCAAATTTCGGAACGCCGCCAGATTGGTTGAATCTGAGGCATAGGCAGGAGCGGGATCAACCAAAACTCCGGCCTTCTCGTGTCCGTCGCCGAAAATTACTGCAGAGATAATATGCGGATCCGAAGCGAGGATGTATTCTGCCCAAAGATGTGTGATTAAAGCTGAACCATTGGGTTACACCGTCATACCTAATGGCGCTGGATTGGTCTGCACAGATCAGTTCAGAGTAAACGATCCCAAGAGGAAACTCACCTTTTCTCCGGTACTATGAATAATTTGTTCGTCCTTTCGACCGAATATTTTCCAGTATCCTGCCTTGGTAGGATGTGGCTCTAGGAGGTCAGACGTCGCATACCCGCGAATTCCGCGGATCTCGATGTTCAGAACACTGGGACTGCAGAAGGGATTAGGCTACATGATGTACGTATGAGCGTCACTAATTCTTTCGTCCAAGATCATACGCACAAGTAAAACAAGCTCGAACGTATTGCTGCCGGTCGGGATCATTTCCGCAGTGACCCGATTAGAGAATCTAAAGTAGTTCCAGTCATGATCGACTTGTGCTATCATCATCAATGTCTCAGGAGTCAGAATGCCCATCAAGCAAGAGAACAATCAGATAACTCACCCGGAAGGAAAGGGCTGACGATTCCGCCTTCGGTCCTGGAAAGAGAAATCGATTGATGAAGAACCTCGGTTGAGAAGGAAAGAGAGACCTACAATCCATATGCAGCGAACACGGTGATCCCTTGTGAGGTCAGGTAATCCCCGGTCTCCTGGCTCAAAGGTCCGCCTCCATAGATCTGACTCTGGATATCAGTACGTTCAATGATATCAACCTTCCGGAGAACTTACAAGCCCAGTCCGCGTGCCCAGCCAATTCACATATTCCGGGTTTTGGCTCCAGGCCTTGAATCGTGTCTCAGCTGCGACGAAATGGACACAAGGAAAGAACCCACGTCGATGAATGACGGCACACCAAAGATGAGATCACTCCCAGTAACTTGTGCTGCTCGGAGAACATTGTCAGGAGTCGGCATGGTCGGCGGTGAAGCGGGTTCGAAAACGCTGTAGACCAGACCGCAGGAGGCCTGAATAAGAGCGTCAGAATGAGCATCTAGTTCATGGATAGATGATATAAGTCCATACAACTCACCGCCCACAAAATTGTGCAATACCAGTCGCTGCAGATACTGTTTCAACGATGGGAATCAGAGACGCGGATCTCATACCGTGGTACATGGGAATCAGAGGAATGCATAGAACTTGATTAGTTAAATCACGCTCCCCGAACCACGGAGTCAAGGCGACCTGCATGCACTGGCGATTTGACCAGGAAAGAAGCTTAGGGAAGCCAGTTGACCCTTCAGACAAGTCAGCCGATTGGTTATAGTTTGGGCGAACTTCTTACCTGATGAGTGGAGGAGACAGGCGACATCATCGAGATCGCTGTCTTCGTACGGAAGGTCTCCCGGACCGGAGATCTTATCGGGTGGTGTAAATAGGTCGTCAAATGATGGAGCTGAGAATAAATTGGGAGTAGCGGTGTCCGGATATTGATTTTGAAGTGTTTGCATAGCCGCTGCGGCAAGATCGTCCATGGCAGGACCGACCAGGAGGTATTCCACACCAGCATTGTGGATGAGATTCGCAATAGCCGCCGGAGAGAGCCGTGGAGAAATCGGAAATACAACGTAGTTAGCGCGGAGACAGCTCATGACGAGGATAAAGTATGTGATCGTGTCTGAAATGGATCGTTCAGCACGCAGTCGCAGTACGGACCAGGAAGCACTTTCCGGACGGCGCGAGAATACAGACAACCGGCTTGGAACTCCCTCCAAGTGGTCGCCCGAAGCGATTTCGGAGAATTCTTGCTCCGGCATATATGGCTTGGACGGCCTCGGGCCAGAAAATTGTCCTCGCCGAGCCATCTGCCTGGGGATACACAAACAATCGATGGTGGGAGTATTTTGGAAATGCCAGTCATACACCTGAGCGATGGTAAGGGATCCATCGAGAGGTGGCGGAGTGAAAGTAGCGGACGACAGTGCTTGAGAATGAGGCGGGGCGGGAATGGAACAAAGTTGCATTTCTAGAGGGAGAAATCGGTATGAATGACTCGAGGCTTTATTGAGGAGCTCAACGCCGAGGCGTGTGGCGGCGAATCTGTGGCGCAATGGTATGCACGGCCAAGCCGTAAACAATGTTACGACCCTACTGACGGCCTTCCTGCAGATATTAGCACCATTAGTTAAAACTGGCTAGCTCCATTTCTTCTCCCTAAACTTCGTAGTCTACCGAACAGTAGCGTCGCTCACCTTGATCCAAATATAGTGCGTTCATCGTTGAACTTATTCGGCTGAGGAACTTTGGGAAGCGCAGGCGTGGTTTGAATGAATCGAACAGGGGTTCACACATGCATGTGGAGCGACCAGGAGAGGTTTCGTGCCGAAGAGGAAGACGTCAATAAATCAAATATCATATAAATTCACGCCACATGCCGTCGGGTGCCAATGAACTGCCAATGAAAAAACACTCGTGAGGTCCGAATTGAGGCGACCGTGTTTGCCGGCCCATGGTTGGATGACGCCCAGAAGAGCCTGCGGTGTCGCTGCCTATAGGTTCTCGAATACCAGACAAGCATAGAGCTACCTGAGCTACAGACATTGACTACCGTGGCGATTAGAAGAGGCAAAATTTGACCTTAGAGGGAAATAGGGTCGCCGTTTGCAGGTGTTTGAATCCGAAAAATGAATCTGTTGTGAAACCGAATAGAAATTCTAAAAACAACACAGTGGGGCGAAACCCGTCAATTTCGTGGCAGACTTGGAGGTTGCGAGACAATTTGTGTCGCGGGTTGCATCTCGGACGCCACCAACCTGCACTGGTTTGAGGCGATGAATGTTGGGATTAGTCCCGGGAGATTCAACAGTAGTGACAAGGTAGACGTACTCTTGTAACGCTAGAATTTTATTGATGACATGCAGCTACCGTCAGGGGACATTTTGACACGCTTCAACGAGTCGGGCATGCTTGTGTTCGCCAAGGTTAGGGGTTAGTTGGGCGTTGACAAGGTCTGCATATTTCCAAGGCAACCTGCCCCCTGAACCGACCAAGTGGATATTCTGTGAATGTACCCACTGTCATCTATCCACATTTGCCGTCGAGATAATTTTCTGAGGGGGCGTTGATTAGCGGAGCCGAACTCCTACACCTCCGCTAACGACCGCGCCACTGGTGCTTCTTCGCCCCCGCCCAAATGACTGCCTGTGCTGAGAATTTTTCTTGGACCTGGCCTAGTCGCTTTAAACAGGGTCTCGAATGCGTGGTATCGGAAGAGTTACGCCATGATATAAGTAGAGTGCAATCATCATTTAACCGCACAAACTGTCCACAAAACCGTACCACGGAGAATATCATGATCCTCTGCTCGCCACTCGTGTCATTGTCTGGACGGATAGTGCTCAGTGCACCAACAGAAGCCGACGACGAGGCTGTGACCATTCTCGACAATGACCCGGCGTCAACGTACTTCCGGCCCTTCGTGCCAGCGCGGGTCTCGATCGAGGACATCCGAGCACGACGCATCGCCGAGGCCGCAGATCCAACTTGCATAATCTTGAATATTCACACCCGGCCCAGGCAAGGCGCAAACCAGAATTCGTGGGTGTGACCAAAATATACCGCATGGACCGCTACTACGGAAATTCCTGCGAATTCGGGCTCATCATGAGCTCGAAGCATTTTGGTCGAGGGCTGGGGCGCGACGCTCTACACGCGGTTTTCGCCTATGTGTTCGAAGAACTGAAATTTCACCGACTGATGTTTCGTACGACGCCGGGACACATGGTCATTCGGAGTTGGCTTGATCGGTTGGGTGCCACATTGGAAGGGATCGAGCGGGACGGCTCGTGGGATGGGAACGGGGGTACAAGGATGTGTGCCATTATAGCTTGCTAGAGAGCGACTGGATGGGTGGTCTCAAGGCGAGAATGGAGGAAATGATTCTCGGGGTCCAAAAAGCACGCTTGTAAAACATGTATTTCTGCCGAAAAGTCAGCGATACATTGCTTCCTTGACGATAAACGATGATTTCACGGTTAGAGAGAGATAGAAGCAGCTATGGTTACATACCGGCAACGGCTTGGATCCCCTGCCGATATCGACAGCTAAGCGTATCAAAAAACGCACCAAGCCGCCGCCATTGAGCGGCATATCCTTCCGCGATGCTGCCTACGTGTGGGGTGCCTCGGGGGAGAGTATATCCTCTGCGTGGCATAAGAAAGAGACAACAGAAGACTCGGAGCATACGAGTCACAAGGATGTACCCACCCATGCAGCAGCTTGCAGATTAACACACCCAGGTGGGGACTGACGCTTTTGGATCGGACGCCACCAATATAATACAGGCAGAGAGCGCTCATGTATGCTAAAACAGCGTCAAAGGGGAGGAAAATCGAGGCTGCGAACATACATAGTCATGACCGTATTCCCAACACTTGAGTTGCTCGTGCGAAGGAGCGGTGCTGGGGGTAGCTACTGTTCCTTGCGCAAGACCAGGCGCAAAACAGGAATCCAGGAGGATTGGGGCCACACGAGAAAGCCCACAGCACTATTAATGTGACTATGCGTGCGTGTCGCGGCAGGGAAGGCTTCCTGAAGAGGGCAAACGAATCCGATGAAGAGCGTCGATGCACTGCATTGACGTGACGGAGATCAGTGGGCCGTGATCCGTCAAAATCGGAGTTGCCATTTATATTCGAGACTTGAGCGAGTAGGCAAGGGCCCGCCGTTTAGAGGTTCCTAATGATCCTGCGCATGAGAATTGCCTGCTCCGACATGGCCTTGGGGGACGCGTTTATCTCGCCATCTCGCAAGAGGTGAGAGGACAGAAATTGCCATCTCGGGCTCCATGGCCGCACAGCCGACTCGTCAGAATTCCGCTGTAATTTTCGCGGGAACGACGTTCAAACTCGGGCGGATCGGGATTCCGTAGCCTTTGCGTAGTCTTCAAGTGCGTCAGAAATCGCGTTCTTGGGCTCTCTCTCCCCCCGAGTCTCCGACTGCCGATTGAAAGCCTTGAGTGGTACTCACTCAAATCTAAATAAATTCCGCGGTGAAATATGCTAGAATCTACTCGTCTCGAACAACCCTCGCTCACTCAAGCATTGTTCCATGAGCTCAGGGCTTTTTTTTGCAGAGAAGAATGCTTACCTGGCCCTTTCAAGACCCGGCAGCGGTGAGGATGAGGCTTCTCTCAGGTTGCCGTTCTGAAGATTCTAGCAGCTCGTCCATTTGGGGTTTAACACCTTCACTTCACAATCGGATTTGCTTCAGGTGCGATACGGTCCATTTCACTAATAACTGGCACATCTGTGCTGTTTCCAGTGGTGCAGGGTTTCACTATATATACTCATTTGTTCTGCGCAAGTGCAGCCTTGCTGACCAATGTTACAAGGCCTCATCGCGCGAGGAATCAAGTGCTTCCCTCATCATTTACTCGTTCGACGCTGACTCTCGGGCTCCCATCACCGCGTTTAACTAAGATTTAAATCCCGGGTGAATATCGTTTATTGTGCAACCCACCCGGCGAGCAACACGGCGGAAGAAGGATTAACAGCTATCGGAGGGTCATGATCCACCCGAGAGAGCGCGAGACAACGTGGGCCCTGGTCACACTAGAGAAAAATTCAACAGCGAAGACTGATCATTTGCCTAAATTTCACTGTTTTATTCTTGTGCGGCAACTTCAATTTTTATTCTCCTTGCCGTGTACGACTGTGCCAACGAAATAAATTCAGAGCGGAATTTTCAATTCAGTGTCTACTTTAACACTGTTCTACGCTATTATACACCACCGTAATTTATTTTTTGGGCTGTTCGTGGCTCATGTCATGTTCAGCAGTTTCCACATCCCCCGCTGAAATCTTTATCGTCTGCGCTCAAATCAGCACGACATGAAAATCTTCGCCGCGGAAGTCCGGACTCACCAAAGCAGTCTCCGCATCCGTTCCCATTGGAAATACAAACCCCGTATGCCTGCTCGGTGTACAACATGCCGTTGATCTTGTTCTTGGCGGTGTCGGCGCATCCCATCAAGCTAGCAGCGTCCTGGAGGGTTTTTCCCTTGTCTGGCTTGCTACCGGCTTTGGATGCGTAGTACACACAGCAGTTTCCGTGGCATGCCGTGTTGTAGGCGACTGCCGGCGCGCTGAACAAGTCGTCCGGATTTTTATAGTGGCACACGTTGGTGTCGGCTGCCCATGCTGAGTCCCAGGTGGCGGGATCAATCAGGGCCTGGCAGTCGGAGAAGGTTGCTGCCAACAATGGGTAAGTTTTGAGAATGCCAGGGATAGTGCTTTTACGTACCATCGCTGGTGGTGCCGCAATGGACACCGACTTGAGCGAACACAGCCGGCATAGCGGAGAATGCCACCAGGGACAGGAGAGAGGAAAAGTGCATGTTCGAAGCGTAAAGAAATAGAATGAGGATGTGGGGTGTCTAGGCCAGCTAGTGAGGAACAACTGATGGTTTATAGACCGCTTATATATGGGCCAGACAAGCACCGGTGCCGTCAACACATAATATGGATTTGTCTAGCCTACGGCCTTGTTCAAAAGATTGTTCATCGGTAACAGGGGGCTCCCACGCCACGGAATAACAGGATTAGGGTCCTGGCAACGACTTTGCCATGGTAACGGTGAGTAAACAGTCTGCACAAGACACCTTTTCGCATCTATAGGCGGCAGGGCGTACTCACTTCGGAAGTGGACAATTTCTTTCTCGGTGGCGGGCTGAGATTTCGACATGATCTGGGTTTTACTACACATGTACATGAACTCTCCTATTTATGTCCCTCGTTAGAACAAAGGTCTGAAAAGTAGTAACTCAGAGAGTGGGTCAATCGAGCGCGTAACTCTTTGAGTCCAAGAATAGGTCGACGTCAAGAATAGCCGAAGTCCGATGATAATCGTGGATTGATGCCTTCCCGCTGAACGGGCTGTAGTAACCGTCAACACTAATAGACTCCCCTTCACTTCTGGTTGAGCATACTATTCTCCAATTGCAGGTGCACGCTGAATTCGAGGTGCCTTGGCGATCCGTTTCTATCCGCAATGTCAAGCGCCCATGTTTCGGCAGTGCAGAGACCCAAGGAGATCCACAATTCATTTAGTGCACCCCAAATGTTGACCTCCGACATGCTATCCGTAACTAGGATATTAATTGACTCAATGCTGCCCTTGACTTCTGGTTGAGAGTACTATCCTCCAGGAAGTGAGTACTGGATTCGTACTCCGTCTCCATCGAAAATGTTAACAGTCAATATTAATCCTTCCGCAGCACAGAAACTCCCATGGAGTTCCGCGTCCCCCTGGGGCCCCAAGTCGGAAATGTTATCCCTCAACACGCAACCGGTAACTAGGACCTCGTGGTCGCTTCTCCTGCGTAAGCAGTACAAAAAGCCAACCTAATTGCACGTCAATCCAGTCTTTGCTCATTCAACTCCTCCTTAGCGCTGGTCGCTAATAACTAGGCCCGGTGCCCAAAAACTCCCACCCAACTCTCGATTTCATCCTCTGCATCTCGCGACTCTTCACGAATCCCTTCACAAAATATGCAATACCTTGCCAGCCTCCTCGCCATTGCCTTTGCTTCAACTGCGATGGCACTTCCGTCTAACGTAACTGCTCGCGATCCGGATCAGACCTGCGTACACTGTGGTACAACTAGCGATGGTGAGGCGCTCGATACATTTCGATCATCCATGGAGACTCAATGAATATTCCAGCGACATTGTCTGACTGCCAGACTCTTGTCCAACCGGACACCTGGAATAAGGTGTGGGCCGCGGGTTCGAATGTTTGCCAGTAAGTGCCGAAAAGAGATCTAATTCAGGGATATTGAATATGCGCATTAGCTGGTCAAGTGCGACGCCGGGCTGGTATAACAACAAGGCGTACAATGTCGCCTGTAATGGGAACTGTGAGACCATCCCATTTATAAACTGGTTGCGTTAAATACCTGGACAGGCTGCGCTTACTACTCACCCTACCCCAACACCGATCCAGTCTTCGACCAGGATCTCATCCGCACGCGAGGTGAACTTCCATATGTTCTCTTCCTCCGCAGGCTGATATTAAAAATTCTCGCAGCCGCAAGCATCCTGGGGTGCGGCGACACCAAGGTAAACAAAATCAATGGCCTCGAGATCACCCGAGCAGATAAATCAGGAGTTTGTTTATCGAACGGAAATGGCTGCGGGACTGCTTCGGTAAGTTGGACCATGCCTTGGATATTGCGATGCTGACTGAGGCTTCGAAAGACGACAGCGACTTTGCGTCGACCTGTAATTAATTCGCCGGGATTTCGGATTGAAAGGATGCTGGAGTATTCATCACTACATGTACGACGAGACTGTCATTACAGCTACTTGAAAGTTCAAAAGTGACTGACCTGTCTCTCGCGGAACTACTGACGGGCAGCTCAAGAATATGCGGATGAAGAATCGACTTTCGACCCCTTGCGCCCCATTCGCAAAATTCTCTGACTCGGAGGACCTCGCAATCGACGAGATTCGAAGTCCCGGTGATCGTAAACCAGCCAACTTCTGGAGGGGCGCTAATGTTCTGGGAAAGCGGGCGTTGAAAAGTTTCATGCTCCGTTATGATATAAAGAGTCAGATGCAATCGTGTTCATAGTGAAGAGGAGTCCATAAGCAGTTATGGCTCAGACCGACTGTTCGTCGTCATCTTCCCCCTGGCGGGCCACACGTGCGCCCCGCGCAGCCGAGACCTCGGGGTGATGCTTCCGGCACTCGTGCTTGAGAGATCACAGCTGAGTATACAGCTGAGTATCCCCAGTACCTACCCGCTTCCGCCTTGTATGGCGCCGTTGAGAGCCGCTGTGAGTTGGCGAAGAGAGACCACATCGAAGTTCACCGAGAGGTCGGCCATCCAAGTCAGCATCTAGGGCAATCTCGACATCACGCTCCGTCCAAGCGTCCAGGTCGATATGAGACTCGAGCGCATTGTGTGGAAGGATTCTTGAAGGCTGCCTTCATTGTCGGTCGGTCTTTCGGCGCGTTGGCTCTTGGGGGAGGGTGTAACATCTGAAAAGTTTGGCTTCTCGATAGTTACGACCCGGATCTAGCGAGAGCACTGGAAAATAGAATCTCGTCAGCATTGGCTTGGGCCAAGCATTCGGGATACACCTTATCCTCGTCCTCCTTCATGCCCTGAAGCACCGGACCTGTCAACAGTCCGCCAGTGTATGACTCGATTCATGCAATCAAATCCTCATAATTGGGCCCTACTGAAGCACGCCTACATAGGATTACACGAGTGCGTATCCCTTTCACATGGTACCATGATCATATGTGCGCATAACCATGTTTGTGCCGTAGATTCCGATGCTACTGCCATTATCTCTCTGAGTATGGCAAATAATTAGATTACCCCTGCACTCCCTGACAGACACGTTTCTGGTCTAGTGCCTCTCGCACACACTGCGCCTAGGGCTCACACTTTTCTAGTCAAATTTGCCATTGCTTGACGTTCAATTCATTTAACTCCGCCCACTGGTCGCTAGTCTGGTGCCTGGTTAATACATCGGATTTTTCGCCATCTGTGTGAGGCTCATTTCCGTTAGTTCCTCTCCATAGATCCAGCCGTTGATAGACCAACACTCACCCCCATAATCTCCTTCGCTATTGATGACAGCAGAAAGCTTAGTCCTATTGTATGTGCTGCTCGCTTTTTTATAGATGATAGATCTCATTACTGCCCCTCCGCAACGCTGGATTATTTGCGTACAGAATACAATAGCTGGCATTGAAACATATCCTTATGATTCTAATACTAATCAGTGGGCGACAGAGCACACAGCGCAAAAGGATCTGTGCCTCAAGCTAGCAGAAAGGAGCAGATCTCGGCGACTTTGGTCCAGTATTATTTCAACGTCTTTGGAGATCCCGCACCTATCGCTATAGGACTGACTGCAACGAAGGTTGAATTTCTGCTGTTATCCTGGCCGTTGTTCAGCGGGGTTCTACCTAGCATTGAGCCGACCCTGAGTCTCTATTCCGTATTATTCAGCGAATGTCATCGATCATAGCACGTTGTTCAGGCAAGTCCTGACATTTCAGATATCTTTTTTGGCTGCTCTATTCCTAAATATTCCGCACCCACACCTTTTGCACGGGCAAGTCAAGGGAGAAGAATAATCACAGCCTGTAAGAGCATATACCACAAAGTTGTCTCAGCTTTATACTGAGGGAGCTCAGGCCGCATGAATCAAGTCCAGAGACTAATCATCAATCTATCGAGTTTCTTTCACCGTTTTAGCCAATGTAAATGTTCACCCAAGAACCACAGAGATATTTTTTTTTGGAAAAGCTCTCAAAAGCGACCTAATCGGCTGCGTGAGTGGTTTTACTGATGAATTCTTCACCCGAGAACTATAAAGACATTTTTTCTTGGAAAAGCTCTCAAGAGCAACCCAATCATACGGGTGGTTTTACCGATGAAATACAGTAACTCGAAATTAAAATTTAAGGAATATTACCTTGATTGATGTTCTGGCGACTGTGGACCGGCTCACCACAAAAAAAAAACATAGTAAATGTGTTTCAGCTTACAAACTGGTTAGTGGGCTCTGCCGTGACAGCGCGCTATAGTTGTTATTCATGCATTTATTCTTTGACCGACAGCTTTGCAAGCAAGATCAGGTGTTTTTCCATTGTTGTCCCTGGGTGGAAGGGAGAAAGACTTTGAATGCCCCACATTTCTGGTTGGGTATTCTTCAATGTACCCAGTACAGCACTGGATAGTTGGATAAGGACAATAGACTCCCAGCGCTTCACAGATGGCATATCAAAAGTGATGGATTTATGTGTGTCTGAAGTTATGCGGGTTTCATATCGCAGTTGGTTCGGGAACCGCACGGTGCAGTGTAAACCATGGAGGAGAACACACTGGCCAAATCACAAGGTCATACAACATCTCCTCCCTTTGAAGCAGAGGCATTAGTGTAGTGTTATTGTGGGTCAGGGCTCAAGCCCAAGCCCAAGCCCGACCTAAGCCCGGGCTCAGAATTTTAGGTGACCCGCAACCCGGGCTTGAGCCCGGGTCAGACTACACACCAGGAATTGGATGAGCAAGTAGCATTTAGACTTTGAGTTTGAAGACCTAACACTTGATTTTTCTATTGACGTCAAGCTGTATCTATTTCAACCCGTTGAATTACTTACTGCAGCGGATTATCCCGGCACTCTGATGGGAATACAACCTGATTAAGCCCCTCAGGAGGGGTGGTTGAGGTGGTTCAAAAAATTTCTCTATCAATCATGGAGGTGTATTATGCTTTGAAAGAAGTATTACAACGCAACAGCTTAACAGAATAAAGTTTGAACAAACCTTCTCAAGCCCAAGCCCAACCCAACCCGGGCCTTACCTAGGGCTTGGGTCGGGCCAAAATTTTCTCGAGCCCAAGCCCTGTCCGGCCCGATGTGGAAGGGGAGATGGACCGCTCGTCGACTTCCCCTTTCCCCCTATCTCTTCGCTTAGCGTACGGTACATCGGCCATCGGGCCGTCTATTTGTTTCGTACGTACACATGTCATATATCACCTTTTCACCCCCAACCATCTACGTCGCGGCCAGTGACTAGAATACTCAACGTGAGTACGCCGCCAGTGAACATTTTCACCTGAGCACCAGAATATCACCTCGCCGAGTCTTTTTGCCTTGCACCCGTACCTCACGCCACACGGCACATCCCCTATTTCTCACCTGATTTCTATTCCACGCCTTCGCGTCGTTTCTGGGACCTTTCGATCATTTTCTACTTCCACCGTGCCCCCTATTATCCGGATTTCGACCCACCTTTCTGTCTACCAGCCCCGAACTCCGTTCTGCGACACCGACCCATGCCCGGGCTTTCAAGCCCGACCCGACCTAACAACACTACATTAGACATGATTTTCTTTACCAGCCCAGCGCTGTTCAAATTTTTTTTTTGCCTAGCCAGTGCAATGTGGGAAGTTTATAGAAGTAGATTGAATCAGGTTCTGAAAGTTTTGGTACAGAACTGAGCCCTCTGGAGGGACATCAGTGAAAACGACTGTTTTTGATGAAATTTTGATGCGTGCCTTAAAAGTAACTGGAATGATTGCTCTGATTTGCCAATGTTGTGTCGCAGGAGCTTGAATTTATCAACAAAAGTCGCACTGGAGTTCAAAAGTTGGGCGGGCACCAAAAGTAGGGCGGGCGTGTGGGCGGAACTTGTGTCTAAGTGGGGCGGGTTGAATCACTGGTTTCCCGCAAGTTAAATCTGTGATTATCTTTATCTTTTAGCGCAGAAGACATCAAAACACCTATTTTAGGGCGCAAGCCCGAAATCACCTATATTTAGGGCGCGGGAATTAATGTGCACTTAGACCGCTATACCAATACACATGCGAACTGCAATGATTTAAATCATTAGAGATTTCGACTGTCCAGCCTCTATCCTTGAATTTAATACAGGTCCAGCATCCATTGAAATGAGCCATCGTGGCCGTGGCACCGCCGCCCAAAAAGTTTGATGTTGGCAACTTTCAACTGGGGGAGTCGGAGGTTTGACCCGACGGCGTGAACCACTTTTGCAGTTTTTTTTCCCTTATGGCTCAAAATTCTGGTTATTCTGCTTCTAAATCCAGCTTGATGATGAAATTTGAGAAAACTATTGAATCCATAATCGTCGAACTTAGTCCTAGCGATACCGCGATGCACCCATCTCGCACTGAATCCTGAATTCTAATATCCTTATAGCAGGTCACTATCCAGAGAAAAAGCCATCGTGGCCATGGTGGCCGCCCCGAATATGCCACAATTGTGCTGTGTTTCAACTGAGGGAAGTGGAGGTTCGATTCCTCCGGGTTGTGTAAACAAGAAACATCGACTGCAGTGGGCGTCCAGCCTCGATGCTTGAATTCCGACATATACAGGTCCAGCATCAATTGAAATAAGCTGTCGTGAATTCGGGCGATTGTTGCGATGAAGAGAAGTAAACAAGGAAAATTACAGTAAATAAAGTTAAGATTGCATCCCTTTCAGTGCTATATACAGTTCCTCTGCCTCCTTGAATTTCCCTAGTTCCGTGTATGTCGCAGCCAGATATTGCATTGTGTTAAGAATTTGGGGATGATCGGCACTCAGCAGCTTAGTCTGTTTTTCAAGTGCCTCAGTCAACAGTTCCTCTGCCTCCTGCCATCTCCCCAACTTGCTGAATGTACATCCCAGGCTCGACATGGTGTGGAGGGTGCCTGGATGATTCTTCCCAAAAATTTCTGTTCGCTTCTCGAGCACAAGAGTATTGAGTTCCTGTGCCTCTTCGGAGTTTCCTGTTTTGTTATATGTTATAGCAAGATTCCCCATACTGTGTAGGGTTGATGGATGCTTGTCACCTAGCACCTTTTTCCGCTTCTCAAGGACTTCAATTTCAAGGTGCTCAGCCTCCTGTAAATTTCCCAGTTTTGTATGTGACTGCTAGATTTGCCATGGTTCTCATGGTCTCAGCATGGTCATCACCTAGGATCCTTCTCCGTTTCTCAAGCAATATGACCTCAAGTACTTTTGCCTCCCGCGGTTTCCCAATCTCTTCCACGTGCTGGCCAGGTTTGCAATAGCCATCATGTGTCGGGATGATTGGCCCCCAGAATATTTGTCCGCTTCTCAACAACAACAAGCTCAAGCACCTCGGCCTCCTTCAATTTGCCCAGTTCTGAGTATATAATTGCAAGATTGCCCATAGCATAGAGAGTGTCTGGATGGTTTTCACCCAGAATATTCTGCCATCTCTCAACCACCATCAGCTGAAGTTCTTCAGTCTCCCTTAGTCTTCCGAGGCTCTGACAAATAGCTCCGAGGGTGACCATTATATGCAGGGTGTCCGGGTGGTTGTCACCTAAAATACTTCTCCGCTTCTCAAGGACTGTTCGCTGAAGCCGCTCAGCTTCCATAAATTTTCCTAGGCTATAATATGAGCCTCCGAGGTTTCCCCATGGCAGTAAGGGTCTCTGGATGATCGCCCCCAAAAATATCTGTCCACTTCTGGAGGGCCACAACCTGAAGTCCTCTGCTTCCTTTGGTTTCCGAGCATATCATATATCACTGCGAGATTGCCCATGGTCCTCAAGGTGTCAGGATGGTTGTCCCCAAGAATATCCCTTCGGGCCTTCAGTGCTACAACCCCGAGTTCTTCTGCCTCTTTCAATTTTCCAAGGTGCTCGTATGTCCATGCAAGCCAGTACATAGCTTCAAGAGTGGCTATGTGGGTCTCTCCAAGAAGTTTTCTCCTGTCTTCAAGTGCTGTTGATTGAAGCTTCTTGCCTTCCATGGGTTCCCCGAAAAAAGGTAGACCTTCCCATACTCAACTCTGAAATCTGTAACTATAGTTGGGTTGCCTCTCATTAGGCATTCAATGTGTGGCAGGATCCATAGACTTCTAGTTTGACATGTTCCTCAGATAGTCCAGCAAGAGACATTCCCATGATTGCAGTCATGCAATTATGATCCTGTTCGTTAGAGAGAGTGCTGTGGATCCAGTCATGCACAAGGGATGCATTGAGAACATATTATTATCTGCACTGAAACTGATCAAGGAATATGCTCTAAGGTCATTGGTCACTTCTACGAAGGATAGAGGATCCCAGACACCAGAGGGCCTCAGAAAATCTGACAGCATCTTCAGTGGCAACTCCAGTGCTTCCTTGATGGCCCTGACGGTTCAAATTGGTAATGTACTGCATTTTTGAAAATGTCTTCTGAGATCCCCTGGTAATGCAGGAATGAACAAAGTCGGAGGATGGTTTTGGCCGGCTCACAGAGCTGATCAAAGCTAATCTGCCAGGTTGTATATACTGTCCAGGCATAATTATCATGGGATTGGGCCGCCCTTTCAGCTAGCAGTCGAGCTCTGTTGTCACTATATAGACCCAGGTAGCTGTCTATGTTTCCGGTCTTTGCAATGAATGCACCAGCTTGAATGACAGCAAGAGGCAGGTAGTGGAGCACCTATGAAAATGATGAATTGACTACAAAATTAATAAAGCTTTGACTGACTGACCTTTACAATATTGGCCGCAATTTCTTTGTTGTGGTTGTGGCATCTTTAGCAGCACTTCTGAGCAACAGGGCTATATGGCATCTACCTCTTCCATATCCGTGACGGAATAATGGGCACCAGCATAAACACACAGTCCAGGGTTCCGAGATGTGATCAGGATATTCCCATGACTACAGTGGGGAAATAATCGTTGAAATTGATCTTTGGATCATCAGCATTGTCAAATAAGAGAAGCCACTGATCCTGTTTGCTCTGAAGCCATTGAATAGCATCACTTGCTGATTCGCCAACACACTTCATTTTGGCTATAGTTTTTAGAGCTGCGTCAATTGTTGCAGTCGTGCTTGTGTCAACCAGAAAAATCTCAGTGAACCTAGTGATAACTCAGGTCAGTTTCAAATCCATGGGAAGTGGACATACGTACTGAGAAGTTGCTTCCTGTATGAATTTGAGTGCAATTTGTGTTTTTCCGGAACCACCTATCCATACAGCACAAAGATGTCTTGTGATGTGGTATTCTGGCCAAAGTATTGATGCATTTCATCAAGGATAGTTCGTCTGCCATGGAAAATTCTGGTCGGAGGCGGACAATTGTTGATCGGTTTGGAGACTTGTGGCTGTATCACATCTGGTGAGTGTACATTAGATTTCATCACCTTACCCTGAAGAATAATCAATTACTAGGTGAGATTATGGTCAAAGCTTTTTGCACGCCCAAATTTGTGTCTATCATTGTCATGAGCTGGGATATCATTAGTCAGAAAGCCTTTTATCTGCCGAAAACAGCTGTACTTGCCATGAAGTTTGCCCGCACTTCACGGATCCTTTCCCGGAACCTGCTAACCTCGTCTGATGTGCTGTCTGACTTGAGAACTTCTTTGAGTCGAGGACCGATTCCTCGGGGTTTTAGCTGGCGATGGTGAACATTCTCCACTACGTCCTGCAAAAACCTAAAGTGAAAGATCAATACTAACCGTTGACAGAGAGCTGGAATTACTCGCCGTTCAAGTTCCTCACACTGAGTTTTGGAACTGGATGGCAGTTGTATCTCTGTGAAAACCTATTCGGTCGCGAATAACTGTGATGATATCCAAGGTGTCTGCGCACAGCTCTCTCATGCTGTCCCGATTCTTTTGAACTTTCTGAAACGGTCACAGTTAGAATACTTGGAGATAAGCAACCATTTACTACAGTCTGCAGACCTGAACTGTCTCCAACAGGAATACTGCAGCTCCGAAGACGCTCTGGAGGTACGGAAATGGGAGAGATTCTGTGGCAGCCCTGATTGCCTTCGCATTGAAGATTAGGGCCGGGAGCCAGTCTGACTCGGGAGACAATGGCAAGCTAAATCGTCGGAAGGGTGATCTCAGTCCTTGTTGAGAGGACTTCGATGTAGTTGGGAGCTGTGAGCAGACATGCCAGTGGGAAGCGAAAGAGCAAGCCACAAGCATTTTCCCACTCATGCTTCCTCTAGGAACAGATCAAGGGCTCCAGTCTTGCATCAGCCTTCTTAGTCGCATGACAGATGTTCGAAAATATCTCACTGAGCTGCTATTATGATAGGGAAACCCTATATATAGCTGGACGAAATTTGACAGCATCTAGTATTGGTCCAGCGATTAGCTAACACTCGATAACTTCTGGGTTTGGTTCACATTTTCCGCAATTTGTCTCCAAGACAGGTTCAATTTATGGAAAAGAATTGTCAGTCGAGAAATGGAACTGTTGCTGTTCGGATTATTGAGGGGACATTGGAGATGAGTCCCATGGTACTGTAGTAATCCGATCCGACCAAGTGTTCAGTTGACGGGGACCTCCAATTTTTTGATATACTCAAAAAAACACGACAATTCAAAGAGACATTTGTCGGCCATCTCGGTGAAACGTGAGAGGAAATTCCAAAAATTGTGAACACTTGGTCGGATTACTACAGTACCCGAGGCCGTAGCTCGTGCTCTGTTACCAATCCACTCGACAGCCAGAGAAATCGACTTTCCTTTCAGCCATGCCCCCGGGATGTACAAGTCAAAGAGACTTTCAGATCTCAATGAGAGCTCAGAACCAATATAAGTGTTTCACGTCAGCAGTGTTCCAACCCGAAATGTGTTTGAACACGAATGCTAGGGTTCCAAACGAGAAATGACACGGGAGTTTGATGCTTCGCCACTCTGTGCTTCGACGGGGGGCAAAAAAATGAGATCCTTTGACGGTTGGAGTGCGACAGGCAAATGACCCCAGTCAGCAGACCACGGACATTGCGGCCCGCATCGCGCCAGTGTGAATTATTCCTGGAACACAATTTTGGAACCGGCTTCATCTGTCAAACACAGGTCCGACATATCCAAATGGTAAGAAACTGCCAATATCGACAATTCGGAACTCACGGCAACTCCAGGCAGGATGCTGCATGATGCCGATGGCTATGGCATCGTGTGCCGATTTCCGGCATGAAGTGGGGCTGTCGGAGTTTTGACTTCGGCTCAAGGTTGTGTTGCGCGCGGGTCAATCACTAACGAAGTTGTGAATAGTATCTCCAGAACTCTATTCAACCTTTATATTTAATAGCAAAAATGTCAATGCTGGCTATTACAGGCATATAGAAGCATCAAACTCAGAGGCTCCGAGACAATGAAGACTTGAGGTGGCAAGACCGAAATGTAATGATATGGACTGATTGGTTGAGGGACGCGGAGGTTCGATTCCATCCGGCGGCATGTTTGCCATCCACCTATTCTTATTTTTTCTTGCGGCCAGTTTATATTATATTCGTTTCCTTTTTCCGGCTTGAGAAGTGTCGGCTCTATAATATGGTAAGTCGACTCCCGAGTGAGGTTAGGACCATCCAACAACGAAACTCCCATCTAGTGAGCCTCGATGTTTGATTCCAGCCAAATTCCGAAACGAGCTGTATAAGCCATCGTGGGCGCGGTGGCTGCCCCGAAGCCTGTTCGGAATTGTATCAAATTGAAGCGGAAGGGGCATTCGGTCGGTCCTTGGGCATCGTTTTTTGGGCGGATGGCTAGACAAAATATTGTTTGTTTGACAGCATCAACTGGTTCTTTCTAACAGTCTATGAAGTACATTGCGATATGTAGCGACACATCCGTCCCGCAATGAAATCATTCCATTGTTATATAACCTCCTAGCCCTGTAATTCTTGGACATTTCGGTCAAGAAGACAGACGGGTGTTTGACTCGCCGGCGGATTTTTTCCCCCGTATGTTCTTGTTTCTTATTCTTGTCAAGTCAACAAAGCATTTCCGACTGCACCGCCACATCGACGATCACTGTGTTGTGGCGATGCATGCACGCATCAGCAAACATCGCCTCTTTCCTTGCCACCACATTCGGCATCCCATCCAATTTGCTGGACAGAACGAATAGCATCTTAAATTTTGTGACCAAGCCTCAAATTGTCTCCCGCAATGGCCATTACCCAGCCGAACACTTGGGAATGGCCTTAGATATTGGTTACCTTGGCCGAGGCTCGGGCTGGCTCGGGCTCAGAAGTCTTACAAATCGAACTCCCATCGGAGGGAACAAAAACCAGCAGGCACCTTCCAGTCTCACTAATTCTTATCCCTGTTTCTAAATCTTCTCAAAATGACCGACACGCAAGACGCCGCTCCTCTGGAAAAGGCAGACAGCAAAACACCAAGTAGCGCCACATTATCGAGTACTTCGACTTTCAAAAATAGTTGGCAAGAGTTCGGTTTCGTGTTGGCAGTCATGCTCGGCCAGTCGTTCAACTTGACCCCATTTGGGGCGGTGAATATCCTTGATCCTCCTTGAAGTCACTGTCTCAATTTCACTCTGCGCAGACTTTGAACGCTCGGTGGCTTATCGCCGATGATCTGGGTGTTCCTGGTGACAACGGACAAATGTCTTGGATCGCTGCCGGATTTTCTATCACCACAGGGAGCGTCGTTCTCGTTGGTGGCCGATTGGGGGACGTATACGGCATCGCCTCTCTGGCTTCTGGCCCTCGCCTGGTCAATGGTGTGGAACCTTGGTAATTTTTCAATCGAGTCTAGATCGTGCTAAATTACTGACCGCATGCACACCAGTCTCAGGATTTGCTCGCTCGTGGGTCTACCATCATTCTGGTTTCATTATCTCATCAGTTGCGCAGTCCAGCATTCTACGACGCAGCGCGGGGTCTGACCGGTATTGGTGCCGGGCTCATGCTCCCCACCGCTGTTGCCCTGCTCGGACAGACGTACCCTCCTGGTCGCAGGCGTAACCTCGCCTTCGGATTGTTCGGTATGCTCACTCATGCGTCTCCGGCGCGAGCTGACGCTCTCTCTAGGCGCTTTAGCGCCATTCAGCGCGGCGGGAGGCTCAGTTCTTGAAGTATTACTTGCCCAGCTTGTTAATCCACAATGGATATGGTGGCTCCAGTGCGTTCTATCCATTCTTGCTTCACGCACTCGAAACTCAGCTCATACGTAGCGCCATCAAAAATGCTATCAACCTCGGGATTGGTCTCGCATGCATTCCACCCACCATTGGTGCAGGACTGGGCGGCGACGTAGACTGGCTCGGCGCATTCCTTGGCGTGACAGGTCTGATACTGTTCAACTTTTCCTTCAAGTAAGCCGTCGAGTATGCTGTGTGGCGAAAATTCTAACTTCTCCTTGTGCAGCCAAGCCCCACTAGCCGGATGGGCATCGCCTTCAGTCATCGCCCAGTTGTTCTAGGCATTACAACGCTCTTTCTTTTCGCCCTGTGGGAAATCAAAGGCGCCAAGTACCCGATTCTCCCATTCGGCATTTGGAGGGCACCCACATTCCTCGCCGTGATGTCGAGCGCGTTTCTGTCTTTCATGTCCTTTGGATTTTTATATTCTGTGCGTGCAGAAAGTACTGCATATCCACTGCTAAGTTAAATCACCCGCACAGACCACATCCAATTTACCCACGACTTCCGCGGCACGACCGCGCTGCAGAGCATGGCATGGCTCGTACCATTCACAGTCAACGGTTTCCTCGCGGCGTGCCTTGTGGCGGTCCTGATCAGCAGAGTCCCCGCCCAGGTGATATTCTGTGTGAGTAATCCGGTCAACACTTGTCACGCCTCGTCGCAGAATTGACTGAATTCTTTCCGTGGCAGGCGGGCCTCATTGCAGTCATGCTCGCAAACATTCTCACCATGACCGCGCCGGTGTCGGGACCGTACTGGACGGCGCCGTTCTTCGCGGCAATGCTCGCGCCTTCGGACCAGATATGACATTCACGGCCGCGCAGCTCGTCGCATCCAACACCGTGCGGCGAAGCGAACAGGGCGTCGCCGGATCGCTCGTTGGGACTGCACTTAATTACGGGTGAGTGGCACGCACAGATAGGTGTTTCCATAATAATCATAATATATGATATAGGATGGCGCTCGGCATAGGACTCGGCGGGACCGTCGAGGCGTACACCAATGCAGGTGGGACGCAGCCTCTGCGCGGGCTTCGTGGCGCGATGTATCTTGGGTGTGGGATGGCCGTGCTGGGGATTTTCATCGTGGTTATCTTTGTAAGGGTGCCGAAGGACAGGAGAGATGGATATGACGATGAGTCCGAGGCGCAAGAGAAGATACAGGTATGAGCCAATATCATTCAATGTATTTGCTGGTTAGTCGCATGTTAGATATAGAGTGTTTGAAATAATACCTTAATTGGGTCCCCGAGTCAATTTTGCGAACACGGCAGACAGCAACGCAGACATCCAGTCGATCACTTCGTCGCGAGTATCCGACAAAATTATAAATATGGAATACGAATCTCTCTCAAGAACTTGCCACGGTGGTCTCAGAGGACTCGTTCTATACCAGAGCAGACTGAACTAATTCCTCCGTGAACCTCCGGCAAGATTATTCATTGTGATGTCTAGTAGAATACGGCAGTAGACATTTGAGAGGAATGATACCCATTACAATGAAGGGATTGAACTATCACGACGGCACAACCCACGGTTTAACGCGTTGTCAACGGAGTGGACAGACGCGTTCAAATCAGGAACCGTCCTCCCAATCACGGCGCGAAAGTCCGACTTTTCGATCCAGTCAAGCCCTTCTTGAGTGTACTGGAATAAAACAACCGTGAATAAATGGTGCAAGTCTCAACAAACGTGGGAACTTACTACCGCTGCAGTATAATCCGTCGTAAAGAACCGGTCGGTCATCAGTCGGCGCGAAGCCGCAAGGATGAACACTTGGAACTGCGTGTTACTAAACGCGAACCCCGTGGCACGCGGGCTCTCCGCAAGAGTGCCCGGAAGGAGGTCGACGCTCTCCACGTCCTCGCCGTAGATCGCACGCAGCGCCGAGACAGCGGCCTTGTCGTCCGAGATGTCGTCCATCGTCTTCGCAGGAATGAGCGAGAAGAGGCGGCGGAACTCATTGTACCGCGGGACGCCACGCTCGCGGTCGCGCAAGATATCGACTACCCCCATGTCCATGACGTACGGCGCGCCCGGTTTGTTGAGGTTCATCATTGCTTCGGGGTAGTTACCTAGGACCTTGGGTGGGGAGAATTGAATCAATCAAGGAAGACAATAGACAACGACACGCACCAGTGCGCCAGGATTGTCTGTGCCGAAAGTGAATACGACGTCGCTGAACTTGTTCCCGCGAACGACGTCTTGAGCACCACGGAATGTGTACTGCGGTATGTGTACGTGCTTCCTGTCTCTGAATTGTCGACGTGGCTCCGGATTGTGATGTTATCCCGGAGGAGCGAGTGGAAACGGTAAATACTGATAAACTCCTCACTATGCGCAAAGGGCACCCCGGCGAAGTCAGGTTTGCCGCCCATAATGCCATAGAATGCCTCAGCAAAGTGCTGGCTGAAGACGTCGGGGATAAACCGGAGCCATTTTGGCGCAAGTCCGTTCCAGTTCGTCTGCATAGCCACTTGGAGGATCTTATCTTGCAGAAGTGCGGGCGTCCATTCGACGGTGTGGATTTTCGCGTTGAGGCCGTAGTGACGAGCCGTGCGTGGTCAAAAAGCTGTCTGTCATTCCATGTTGGATAGCTTTCATTCACGTGTCAACCATGTCCAAGTTGATCGTGTGAAGATGCTGACCTAGCCTTGAACATATCACAGACCAAATTATGCTCTTTGACCCAAATGTTATGGAGCATCGATATGCCGGCCCACCAATTGTCGTTGTATCCGGCAATGTCCAGGCCATCGGGGCCAACAGGGAGAAGTCCGTCGTCGGCGACCTTCATTTTGCCGTCGACATACGCGCGCAAGGTGGCGTGTTTGGCCTCGTCCGCGCCGTAAACCTGGCTAAGGTCCCACCAGTGCGTGTTGGTGTTGCTATACGTGTCTGGACGGCCGGAGTGCGTCTCCTTAATTGTGCGGCGCAGCGTCATGTTGGTTTGTCCGGTCGCGCGCAGCGGGTCGTTATCGGGCAGTGGGAATACCATGACGTTTTCTGGGTCGTTGACAGGCCCATGGCTGAACCTGGGCATCACCAAGTCAATTTCATTGCCTTGGAACAACGAGTGGAGTTTCGAACCAGTCGTGGGTTTGGAATTGAATCCACGCCGCGGCAAGATTGTTGATGCTCGTCGCGGGGATGAAATTCTTACGCTTAAAGAGATCTTGGCTGATCGTCCGCGGGTTCGGGGTGTATAAAGTGTCCGTTTCGCCGTATGTACGGTTGATGGGTACGAACCGCGCGAAACGGGTCCCTGCAGCCCCCATCTCCGGGATGTCGAGAGAGTTGCACAC
The DNA here is from genome assembly GCA_029378395.1 of Mycena leptocephala. Taxonomy (NCBI): domain Eukaryota; kingdom Fungi; phylum Basidiomycota; class Agaricomycetes; order Agaricales; family Mycenaceae; genus Mycena; species Mycena leptocephala. The sequence continues at coordinate 207,897 of JARJLF010000240.1, forward strand.
GCCGCTGAGTGTCCGAGCGCCTAGTCAGTCCCATCGTTAGATTGCTCCGTTCTTCGCGACTAATGATAAAACACACCTATATTGACATCGGCGCAGCTTATGACTGGACGTTCGTCGGGCAGATACGTATCGTAGAGATTATTCTGAGAAAGATGCTCGCGGGTCGCGCCAAGGTAGATCACAGCAAAATACAACGGCAGCTAACAGAAAATTCAGCAGGGCGCGGTTATTCGATGTGGGTCGCGACGCACATTCCACCAGCGAGGAAGAATCACGTAGAGGTTGTTAAGGTGCGGAAGCCCGCGCGTCACTCCGAGGTAAATCAGTGAGGCATACCCAGGCAGCTGAGGGAAGGAATATCAATGGGCAACAGCAATGCATGAAGAAACCTGGAGACACACATTCCACCATTGAGGGAGTAGAAGCTTGAAGGCCTCTAGTATAGACATGGGGAGGGGGAGCAAGGGGAAGTGACGGAGAGGAGATGGCTATGCTATGTGTTAGGTGCCGCCACCGACTTATCAGAGTTAAATATATGCGCGCTCGGCCCTCCGCATTACTGAATGGAGGGGGGCACGGTGAAGCGCCGGCAATTTCCTTTTTCCCGAGGGAGAGGGCCCGGCCGGGAAGCAAAACCCCATGCGGTTCACCGCCAAGCTGTGGCTCCAAATACCCCAAGATTTTGGGGGCTATTTGGAAAACCGCATAATCAGGCCTCCGTATGTGACTTGAATTTATTGATTTGACTGTCCGAGGATGGACCGTTTTGGCCGTCCGAAGATGGATGTGAGAGTCCCCGTACGAAGCAAGTCCAAAGAGCTCAGAATTGACGGTCAGTGTCTCTTGGGCATTCGGTAAAACTTGGATCATTCTGCATCGAGGAAGACAAGAAGTTAATGCGTCCTCCCCACTGTCCGGTAGAATTGAATCATGGAAAGGTGGTTTTCAGAGGAGTTGATTTCTGAGGAACGAGTGTTCTTGCTCAGTCTACTACATGGCCTGGAATTTGAAAATTTGAAGCAGACTCCTTCAGAGTCCCTCTGTGAGTCGAAATCCTGCAGGTTATGCACACTATAGCCACGAAACATTATTGATGACGTTAAATTACGAATAGGCAGGTTTGAAACAATGCCTCGTCTTACCGAGATCTGGTAGTGATCTGGAGCTCGGAGTTTGATCCGAAAGGGCTGTGTATTCCATCAGTGGCAGTGTTCCTTATCTCGCCGCTCCCCCGCCGCAACCCCGCCGCCCCCCGCCCTCCCCTCCAAAAAAAAGAAGTACCAGATCGCTCTGTTGCATTCCTATGGTCACCATTTCAAGCTTATATTGCCTTGTCAACTGCGACGGTCATACCCCTACTGGCTTGATGATGCGAGAGTACCGGGTGTTTGATGTCTTGTTTGATGTGGTATGCTGTGGTATGTATACTTATTGCGCAAATCACGGCGACTGCGGACCGAAAGTAACTCCGTGGAGAGCGGATGGAACTGAGAAATCTTGCACCGAGCAGTCCTGAGCCAAAATTTGAACCGACCGTCACGGAAATGGATTCGTCAATGCTTCCAGTTAAGTGCCGCGTTTTCGGACACTCGCTGGGTGCATAATTTCAAATTTGGATACCTATCCTCTTAGTTGATTGGACACACTGCTGGACAAGGATGAATGAAAGATACTGGAGAGGAAAGGCACTTCATCAGTGGCTGTGTAGCGCCAGCCACATCAAATTCCGCGATCCGGAGATCGCTCACCTCTTGTATTACGTAAATCCAGGACTTGGATTCATGTACTGGATACTAAACCACCTTCCTTCTGATTCTGTTTTGAAGCTATTGACGTGTTCATCACCACCGTTAAATGACACCGGCAAAATTGATGTGAGTGCGATTTCTGCATGGATTTCTGGAATCGAAAATTCAGCTACCATATTACTGTGACAAGCAAAGAAACGGTGGATTGGAATGGTAGCAGCCCTTACTTCCAGCTATTGAAAGTCATCCACCGCTGTTACAAAGCGCTCACTATTTCATGCATGCGAAAAAGCTGGATACCAGGTGAGATTTCCCCAGCGCGCCGGAAGAAATGAGTCTCCGTTCATGAAAGTTTGGACGTCGGCTCCGAATAATTTCGAAACATCTCAGCAAGCTGGTAGATGGTGAGCATCTGACGAAGATTTACTCAATGTTTGACCATTGATCAAAGAGCAGTTATATTTCTTTCCCCAACAGCGAACACATATGATTGTGGACAGCAGAAAAAAGCAACTAGACTACTGTACGTGCCTGTATGGAAGCAACACCCCAAGCACCGTGACACACCTGTTGCCTCATTTTCAGGCAACGGAACCACCATGATTGTGACCGTTGCTTGAATACTAGGCAACAAGATGTTTTTTCTTTCTGTGTGTACCCTCATTTCATCGAGGATTCTGTGAGTTGCGCCGAAGGAAATTGAGGTTTGTTGGGCTGGAATATGCAACATCTTTGATGATTAGACGGGCGGTCTGGATTCTGTAGTGAGAGGAATACCACTCACTCTGGAAAAATGCTTATTTTGGGCCTCAAAAAACTGTATCTGAAACTTTTAGTTTCAGGCCACCCAAAGCCCGTTGGCCTGGACCGGCCTGGGGCGGTGCCTTATTGCCATTTGCAAAATAATTGGCGGTCACACGTTTTGATCGAACAAACGCCACTCGAACATCCCAGCTCGTGCAGGCCATAATTCGATGAATACTGCTCAGAACCCCATGATTGTATAGGCAAATCGAACCGTCGCATCAAGCTCTATTATCAGCGACTGGGTACTGGGCCACCTTAGCACTTCTGGCCTCGTGTGCACGCATAAATTGAGGTGGATACAGATATGTTGGCACTTTAAGTAAGGCAAGGATCCTATGAGTGAGCTGATATATTTTCCACGAATTTAGGTGATGGTTTCCGGACTTACCGAATTTTCTTCTCGCGCTTCCCAAAACGGAAAAAACGGGGCAGTGGGCCACCACCTTAAATCGCTTAGGCAACTGAATGTAGATCAAGCTTCCAAATGCTGACTCCGTGTGGACGGCCCTGTTTGACGAACGAGCCCGATCTTTGGCCGAGTGCGTAAAATGGGTGCAACCATTCCCGTTGTGCTGTGGCTGATTTCCGCTGTATAGTTTATAATGAACCCGGCGGGCGGACATTTGCGGAGGATGTCAAAGCCTGATGCGGACGGCGTGCACCAGAGCTCAAATTTGAATGTATCACATCGGAGTTGAAGCAATATGGATCTCAAAGTCCTTCTTGTAGTTTGTAAATTGAACATTCAAGGCTCCATGCAGCCGAAAGCTCCGCTGCCAAGGACCTTGGAAGAAACAGTCGATCATGAGCTAGAAACCTTCGACGGAAAGGGGTCGAAAGATGTACCGGAGAAGGAACACAACTTGTCTGCGGAACGTCATTCAGAAACACCCTGGACAGCGCCGCGAATCGTCCTTCACCTCAGCTAGATCCACTTGGGTTCAGCTTGAGTTCAAAAGAGCGCAAGAGCCCTCCGGGGATATTACGACGGGCCTCAACCAATTTCTGCCACACTACAGCGTTTTCGAGATCGATGTGACCTTAGCAAAGGAATACATCATTATGATTCGCCAGGGTTATGAAATAAGAGGAAATAAGCTCATGCAAGCAGTGTTCAATCCGCGGAGGAACCAACTCACCCACGAGATTATTTGTCTTCACACATAACAAGTGGAGTACCGAAGAAGCCTGATCCGAGGTGAATGAAATCGCTCGAGTTGTCGAAATGTACGCACTTCAGCAAGAGAATCAAATACATCCCGTCTCTCGGGCAGATCTCCTTCGCGTCCCGGAGGAAAGTAGTTTGAACAAAGAGAGTGCGGTTGCATTGGCGAAGTCAACATGGAACCACGGAAGCCGAAGCGCAGGACCGCTAAGCAGCACGGACACAAAAGATTCGCGCAAAGTAATACAGCGGAGAATAACGAAAAGCGATGCATACCATTGAATCCTTTGCCGGGAAGGGAGGACAGAACTGCAGCGGTGAATCGTCAGCGACGGCTCACCCTCGATCGATGGATCAAGCATTGCTAAAATGTTGAAGAGATGGCTGGGATGGAATCCCGCGAAGTCTGCATCCTGGCAGATCAGGCAACGGACAAAGTAGAATGATAGCAGGCATCGTCGTGGTAGGATTTGACCGCAGCGACGGGAAGTGTGAGGACTGGGAGAAGCACCAGAAATACATGGTAAGTGGGTGGGAAGAGAGGAAATGAAAGATATCAAGATGCCAGCTAGTGTAGCTATCCAGCGACGTCACCGACGAGGTTGTCTCGAGCAAGACGAACACAAGAAATTGGCGTCAAAGGAGCCGATGACATCCAAAGAATCCCTGATAATTTAAAGCAGCCGAGATGAGCAGCGTTCCGAAGCATTAGAACGCCAAAATACACCGAGATTTAACTGGGATGAGAGGCACAAGACAGTTAAGCAACGCAGAGACAAACGGTCCGACTAATAGATTCCAGCGTGGTGAATGGGAGGATTGCGAAGACTGCCGCCGAGCGGTTGGATTCCTGGCTCAGCAGTACAACAAAGCGAAGGATGAGCTCAAATTTTGTTGTATCGTCTGTTTATAAGAGACTACTCAGCAGAGGACAGAACAAACACACGGATTCTGGATCCTGGATCCTGGGACTCTTAGTGCAACGTCGAGTCGGATCGAAGAAGATATTCAGTGAGGAGAGTCTACCCGTTCCACTTGCTTGTTCGCTTGAAATTTAGATGGGACGAGCTGACACAGGAAGTAAGGTCGAAGGGAGGAGTCGGAGAAAAATCGTGAGGGCTGTGTAGTTTGGATGAGGTAGATCATACTTTGCCTGTGAGGAATCGGAGGCGGACTTTCGGGCAATGGAATGATGTGTCATTTGAACGCTACAGCCAAACACGCGCACGCACTACCTCTTTACTCCCCGCCGACATGTCGTTCTTCACTGGTTCTGCAATAAACTTACAGTCTAACCGAACCTCAATACTCACCCATTGGTTGGTTGGTTGGTTCTTCAACCGCGAACAACGGGTGCTCGCTGGCGAGGGGTGCAGATGACGGACGATGAATGACCGGACTCGTCGAAATGCCTGTGGCGAGCTAGTGAGTAGCCGTTGGTTGTATTTCCAAGTCCAGCTAATCCTCCGTTGCTGTCCCCTGGTTGTAATCTCTTGCCGCGCCTCACACTATCTCCAATTCCTACAGGCGCCTTTTGAGCTCTCGATGTATGTGCATTCGCGCAAGCCACTCTTATCCGTCCTTGTTCACACTCTCAGTCTAGCGATGATCGATGGCTTCATCTCCAATGTCGGACTACGCCCCTACGTTGTGGGCTCCCCACATGTGCCGATGAGCCCCTTGTGGTTCGCTCCCACATGTACCATCGACGATTAGGGCATTATTGTCCGCGCCCCTCCCGTCCACGGCGTTTCGCCATCCGGCGTATCTTTGTCACCTTGCCGCCTTGGCATGACGCCTGCCCGCCAGCGACCTCCGCATTGTTTCCGTTCCTCGACTCCCGTGGGGTCCTCGCACTTACTACGCTCGAATGGAGGAGGCGGATTGGGAGAAAGACGCGCGTATGCGTCGACTGCCCTCGGCTCCCCCTCTCCGCGCATGTTGCCGCCGCGCAAGATATCGATAGGATATTGCACCCGACTCTTCAAGTCTTCGACGATCGATTGGCATCTGACAGGAGGGAGCGGTGGGCTATGGCCGAGTGAGTGCCTCTTTTGTTCAAGCAGAGTATGAGATGCAGATATTGATCTGCTGCAGCTTCCGAGCGATAACGGCGGATCGCTGTATCGAAGGGAAATATTTGAATGCTCAATATCATTCCTAGTGGATCTGCGACCGGAGCGGACGGTAAGCACATCATGGCAATCATCTGTCGGCCACCTTCCAGTTCCCATTTCGCCACCGATACTGCGTCAGTTTTTGGTGCGCCGCTGTAACTATGAATTTTCAGGAATACTGACCTGCTGTACCGATTACCTCGACAGGCAACCCATCAGTCGTCAAAACCCGCTTCAGCCTTACTAGTGCTACCGGCAAACATCAACTAAAAAATAAGACGTGCATGACAATGTTTGGCTTTGCTCTCCTCCTCTTAGCGACATTCGATTTACTCGTGTTTTACTTCTTGGCTATAATATTCATTTCCCCAACTTCCTGCGTGGAGCGATTCACACGCACACCTGGAGAGATTACCACCAACTGCATTTTTGGCCCGTTAACATCGTAAGTTCCAATGTGCCGTAACGAATTGAGCGAAACAGTACAGTATTAATACACAAGGTATTTCTGGCCAATCAATTTCCAATACAGGCGTTCCATTGACCATTTGATCTGTTAACAGGTGCACTGGTTAGAAAGATCCGGTGGTCATGGAGGCCGTGCGGAAGATTCACTACCAGCTTCTTCTAGGACCGCTCAGCCCCCACTGATCATCTCATATACTCTCCTCCTCCTCGGTTTCCATGTCCACCGCCCCCCGCCGCATCCTCATCGACGACGCGGACTCTGCGATCCAGTATGGCGCCGGATGGGCCGCGGCAGACACATCCAAGCTCGATGGCTTGGGCAACTTTGGTCCTGTGCACGCGGGCACCTCGCATGGCACGACCACCGACGGGTCTACCTTGAGCTTCAAGTTCTCCGGTGCGTGCGCAGCGCTGCTAGCATTCAATGTGTTCTCAATGAGACCGCCCACAGGAACTTCTATCGCAGTCTTCGGGACCATCGATATCGCGAACACAAACGGCGTCGTAACCCCTACGTGGACGTGTCTCGTCGATGGCGTCGCCATCCCCGAGCAGAATCCGACGTTCCAGTTCCCGGAGAACAACTGGGACCTCTGCGCGCAGTCCCAGCTCTCCGCGGGCGCGCACACCCTGACGATTAACGTGCAGACGACGGGGCGCACGTTCTATATCGACTATCTGCTGTACACACCTACGGCTGATGTCGACCTCGATGGCGCCGTCCTCGAGTACAGCAATACGGATGCGTCGGTGAGCTTCCAGTCTGGGTGGCAGACGTGGGGCGCGCAGAATGTGACCCAGTCGAATGGGGCGTCCGTTGCGCTCAATTTCCATGGTGTGTAACCCGCCCACGCGAACAGTGTCCTGGCTAACTGGGCTGGTATTCGGTATGCAGGCACCGCCGCAACCCTCATCGGGTACATCCCAATCGAGCTCCCCAAGAACTCGACGGGCGCGAGCTACGCCATCGACGGCGGCGCTTCCACATCCTTTACCCTCGCGGGCCTCGCGGAGGGAGTCACCACGACGGTGTACACTGTCCCGATCTTGCAGATCACCGGTCTCTCGCCAGCGGTGCACAAACTCGTGGTAACGTACAACGGCGATAGCAGCCACACACCCCTCCCAGTCGGCGTGTTCTACGTCACCAACGCAGTCGTCACCGCAGTGGACCCCCCGCCCCCGCCTCCGTCTTCGACTTCAATTTCATTCCACACCTCGACTTCATTTCACACCTCGACGGCTATCAGCACATTCACCTCTGGCGGCGCTGTGTTCACCACCACCGCCGTGAGCGTCTCGGGCTCGCCGATACAGGTTGCGACTGTGAACCCAAACGGCGCGGCATCCTCGTCGTCTTCGTCCTCCCCCGGCCCCGACTCCACCCCAGGCCGCTCCGCGACGGCGAGAAGGACACCCATCAGCGCTATAATTGGCGCCATCATCGGCGGACTCCTCCTCATTGCGCTACTGGCGGTGGGATCATCTGGTGTCGCAAACGCCGCCGGCGCCTCAGCGCACCACGCTCAGACGCGAACGCACTCAACCCATTCCTCGCGTCGAAGGGGAACCGTATACAGACTCGACCAAGGGGACTTCCGCTTCGGGTACAGGCACCTTATCCCGATACACGCGCCCATCCATGTCGCTAGCAGGCGATGCGACGCAAAACTCCCTTGCCCCTCCATCCCTGATGAGCACACGCCGCACCGCGTCCCCATATAGCTCCCTCTCGCGGCCGTCCAGCTCATTTAGAGATGCAGAGCACGCCTCCCTTGCGCCGCAGCGGCGCCCCGTCGTCTTCCAGCAGACCGTCGACAGCGGCGTGCGCATCCCAGTACACGCGACGCAGTCGTCGCCCGAACCTGAGATCGTCGAGCTTCCACCAGGATATAGCCGCGATTAACTCGCAGCGCTCCCCACTCTTCACCTTCTTCTTCATATTCCGCGGGTGTCCATATAATCGCACGGTTTCGGCTGGGACAAGTGGAAAGAGTCGAAAAGTGGTGTGATCGGCCCGGCCCATACCCCTGTTGCTCGGGATTTGGTTGGAGCTATGTAGACGGTGTTAATGCGATATATTCCTCTCAAATACCAAATTACCAAGAAGATCTCCATTTCCTTTATACTGGAGCCTAACCCGGAGCATGCCATCGTGGCCCTCCCGTTTGTGTAACGATCTCAATAGTCGGCAACCGGCTGGACTCGAACTGCCATTCAATCGGCGGTTGTACTATTTACGTACCGTGGTCTACGCCAACATTGGCTTGGTGGCTCGAAAATTGAATGGTGCAGAGTCGGGAGAGAAATGTGAGATTCGAACGAGCCAAGAGCCCGCGAGAGGGAAAGAAAAGAAGCTGCAGGGCGTGCTCTGCTGCAATTCCGACGAGGTACTATTGCAAGACCCTAGATACCAAATACAGGAACGGCACAAGTGACCTAGATTAAGTACATACGTAGCCTGATACTGCGCTTGGGGCAATACAACGTAAGATACAAGTAAGACTGAGTGCAACTTAGTATGGGAGCAAACGACGGAGGATGATCATGCAGTATTCTTGTTCGAAGGTTAGTTATTTTTTCAGCTGTGGTAGCTGAAATTCTGCTCAAAGGAGCGCTGGATCGCGCAGTAAACAAGAAAAATCTCGCACGGGGCAGTCGAACATTCGCGAAAGGAAGGAATAATCCGTGAAATTGCGAGGAGAATGTACAGTAGTCTGGAGAAATGCAACCTCAGTCAAAGTAAATCAGCCACCTGTGCCAGAAGCTCCGGCAGCGTATCCACCACCAGCGCACGAAATGCCTCGACCGAATCCGTCCACTTGCTCCACTCCGCGTGGAACTCCAGCCTCTGTATCCCCGCAAACGCAGGCCGCTGCAGTACGTCCACTAGCGCAGAGATAGCCGCATTTCCGCCAATAAATTGCGTTGCGTATGGCGTACGTGGATTGATGGCGACTTCGAGCGTCAGCGCTTCCAGTCGTGCATTACCCGCGGCGAGATGGTCAAGAAGGTTCACGAAGGACAATGAGATGATAGTCTTCCAGGACGGGCGGGGCAGCGGACTGACGACCTGTGACTTCAGCTTCATGGTGTTGGAAACATGGAGACACCGGAGACCGGTGTTCGTCGAAAAGTCGACGCCTTCAAGGTCGGCGTAGACTGCGTAAGGATGAGAAACATAAATATTAACGGGGAGAGGAAAAATTAAACGCACTGGGCTCTGCCAGCATGAGCGTCTCTAAGCGCACGTTCAAGAAGCGCAAATATCGAGAAAGCCGTTCAGCTGTAACTCTGCTAATTTTTTCGGCTCGGGTATGGGAGCGCAGATCCAGAACGCGCGCAACCGGAGCAGTGTCAGATGAAAGCCAGATTGCCCAAGGGGAATTCTGAGTAATTTTAATACTCAGTACATCGAGGTCAAGTCGTGGGACAGAGGCTGCGGATTCTTCCCCTGGATGGATTGCCTGCAGCATTGCCTCAATCTTAAGAGATTTGAGTGCGGGAAATGCGCGCAGGAGATCGCAGAAGACAGAGAACAAGCGAAAGTTCGATCCCGTAACATCTAAGGAGATGATCCCTGCCAAGAGCGAGTAGTCCCGTATTTTTAGGAACTTAGCACTGAGCGCTAGGCTCTTAAGGCGCTGGAACGTGGAGAGACGGCTGAACAAATGCCGGAGAACTCTATCGTCATCGTTCTTGACATGGATGCTCGAGACGAACTTCCTGTACGTGTTAAGCAGCGATGCCGTGCGAGCCGAAAACCGCTGGATATCCCGCTCTCCGTCAAGCTTGATCGACTTGTATAGTATCTGTCGGCTCAGACAAAGCCAGTCCCAACAGACAAGGCTGCAAGCTCTTAGCATCCACGCGGAATCATCCGTATCGCAGGCGACATGCTGCAGGACGCAGTGCACAAGTTCAATGGGGAAAATTAGAGGAGGGGATTGGAGAGCGCCTCGGAGGTTGCCCGCCATGTTATTGCGTGCCCAAAAAGGCAAGGAGGGGATTGAAAGGCACAGTGAAGGATTGAAGATGGTGGTCATGGGAAGAGCCACTATCATGATGAGGCTGTGTTGTAGTTTGTGATTTGCTGTGCTCGGCGTTTTAATGGGCGCCGGAGCCGCGGTGGACAAAGTCGTCGCTGTTCGCCTACTCGGCCGGTTCCTGAAAGACTTTTGGGAGAACCAGCGAAGCACTGCCTACGGCCGCTTGCTTTTGGAGATGAATCGCGGGTCAGAGTTAGTGGGATCGGCCGAGCGACTCCAGGAGTCCCACGATAAAGTAACGATAAAATCTTCACCCTGGGATTAGATCTCTGAAACCATTTAGTTCGCGCGTGTGTATACGAATCTCATCCTCCCAGTTTACGCACGGACCGATCGCACTCCAACCCCATCTGCTCACGCCTCTCGTCAGTCCTATGAACAGCACAGACATCCTGACGGACATGGCCAATGTTAAGCCTAACGAGGGAAGGACATCTGGAAAACTCGGTAAACAAATTACTTGGCAAACGTGCCAATAACTTATGGCACGCCATGACCTTGTTTGTGGCTTCCATTACGCAAGGCCTTCGACGAGCTTGAGGCTTTCCCCGGAGAAGTAGCCGTTTCATGTATCCTGCAACCAATTCTCATCCTCTTGCCGCAGGAACACACTTGCAATTTCGCTCGCGATCCAGGCATTTTCTTTGACTCGGCCAAGACTCGGCGTTGACGAGTCCTAGAAAAGTGAAGTTCTCCATCGACCTTCAAGCGGTTATGGACTGTTCCGACAATAATATCCCCCTGGAACTCTGAATCCCAGATCCGGAGCTGATGGCGATGCGTGCTGCCTGTGCCCGCGTCGGTACAATGTCTGGTGCAGTTGACCAATTCCGCCTGCTCACGCAGGACCGCGATGTTGCGGAGATGTTGACGGATACCACAGTTTACCTTCTAGATTCCCTTTTGCACACACTCCCCGTTGGAGCCTAATTCGTCCTAGATACATTACATATACTACACCCCCTGCAGTAACTTTCTCACACCTTGGTCATACCTTGCCCAATTGCTTAATTTGGAATTTCAAAAGTTTTTATTTTCTAGTAGTCCAGGGATTGTGGAAATCAGCCAAGATTTGAGCAAGATACACTAAGTGGACAAAAGAAATGTCACATGTGTTTTGGGTCATTTGTGGACCAACTCACTCCAAATAAAATGTTGGCGCGATCTTCCATCGATTTCATGGCGATATGCACAATTCAACCCATAACATCACCACTTTGTTCTCTCGGAATAAAATATTTGGGCATTTTCTGAAAAATCGAGTCTGTGGGATCATCTTGTAAGCATGAGTGGTGTTAGAGTCTCAAAGTACTTGAAAAATGAACCTCATCCATGCTTTTGTTTAGCTGAATTCATAGGGTCGTGAGGGTAGAGACTGGAAATGGGTTCACATTCGTTCTGTATGCCTTTGCTGCGGCTTGCACGACGAGACCGTCGAGCATTTTCTTCACCATTGCCCTGTGCACGCCGCCGTCAGATGCCAGCTCCGCATGTCCAACCGCTTAGCATCTTTTATTAAGTCCCTCATGAACCCCGACTTTTTCCTCTACATTCAGCGCACAGGCCGCTTCCATTCCGTCTTCGGCGATTTTAAGCAGCTAGAAAGACCCAAGGACAAGTAGATTTCTCTCTAGATTCTTAGCTATTTATTCTTGTATTTATTATTTACATTCATTCCCTCTCACGACACCTTACGATCCCACACGTACCGCTCAGCGGCCACGGCCTATACCCGCGGAATTATCCGCTTCGCAGTTCGTCCCGTCACGGCTGCAAAGTTTCGAGTCTGCACTACAATTTACATATGCGCCAGATATTTGCTACATGATTAGTTAGTTAGTCTCATATGCCCTAGGCACAAAGGAAATAAAACACAAATTTAAAAAAATAAAAAAATAAAAAATCGTTCTGTGTGTCATCGTGCATGCTAGTCCTGGACACCACGATCACCTTACTCTTCAGTCCTTCGATCCCCTCGCACAGAAGCTGCATTTACGCCGCACCGGTGCGTCCTGCCCTCTCCCAATCCAAAAAAATTGACGCGACAGATACCGCAGTCGTTGCGTTGTGCTTTCCCCTCAAGATGCTACCCGGCCTATCGTCCGCCTCGAACTGGGGGCACAACCTCGAGGTGGCGATTCGCCAACGGGTACCGGCGCCGAGGCGATCCACATAGATTTTGCTCTTGGTCAATTCATGGCGCATGCATCTCGCAATCCTCGCAATCTAGCGTTAGATAAGCCAGTCGAGGCGCGTGTAATGGAGAAAGAAGTCCAGCTACTAGCTGGACTTCTCTACTGTAGTATTTCGTTCAATTCGTAAGGCCATTTGGGGTGTGACATCGCTTACGAACCGGACCTTTCGTATGACATCCTGGAACATGTGTGACTTACGAAAATTTTCGTTTTTTACCCCCCCTTTTTGGCTCAAATTTGGGCAAATTTCGAGTGACTTCACTGGGACCTTTTGTTCAGAGCCCTTGTGACGCTGTGACTTACGAAAATTTTCGTAGATTTTTGGGCGTGTGACATGTGACCATACGAATTGAACGAAATACTACAGTAGTATGGATGGGCATACAGCTGCGACCACGGCAATAAGCAGAGCGCGGAAAGGCTTGGGGAAAGACTGCGGCGAAGAGGGAGAAAAGATGAACACTCAGCAGATAATCTAAGGAAGGAGGACAGGCACAGGCCCCAATCTTGAACTGAGTTCAAGCGCGTGACCAATGACATAAGCGAACAGGGACAAGCTGAGTGGCTGTGTTGATGAATTGATCCGCTTGCTTCTACTCATCACCACCGCGTCGCGTCCGGAAGCGTCGCAGTCTCCCTACCGCTCAAATCCCGTTTTCTGACGCTAGCTGACTGTTCCTCGCTTTACCTCTTGCTTGTGGCGCCTTCCTGCTGCACATGCTCGAATCTGCCTTCCTTACTGCCTTTAACGCGTCGAAATGCACGCAAATTCCCTGTAAGATGGATCTCTCATTATACATTTGTTCGTGAATTCTATTTCTGTGCCACAAACTGGGTATCCGGGGGTCGGTCCCAAGCTGCTCAGGTGTGTTTCCCGTGAGACTTCGGCCCTGCGGGATTCCCTGGTTGTGCACTCTCCAAGGAATTGGCTGGGATAACTCTAGCTGAGTCTTTTACACGGTCCTTGGTTTTACTTGTTTATGATCAACACTGCGTCCCTTCCCGTCTGTCGGCCTGCTCCGTTCCTCTTTGATATTTCCCTTTCGCCGCCACCGAAACTCTCTGCGGCGCAGTACTGCTAGCTTCCACGTACACCTCGTCATCTCGATTCATTAGATTTGACCAGCCTTAAGTAAGTACGACACATTGCGACCCTGATGTAAAAGAAACCAATGATATAAACACTAATCTCAGTTCACACTCTAAACCAAGCTTTACGAGACTCTGGCACCATTCTATTTGAGACGCGGCAATGCCGGGACCATCTGGGAGATCCATCCAACGATCTGAGGAGACTTGATGGTAATGCTGCAAATTTATGCGATCTCTAGTTAGCTAAAATGCTAGTGTAACCGGATTATCCTTCTCACCGGCAACCAGATGCAGTCGTCTCGCACTTTGAAGATGCTTCGGTTTTGGACTTGGAGTAGCTGCCGCTGGCAGAAGCGGAGAAAGGTCCATATCCTACAGAAAGGCTCGCAGAAGTGGAGCTACTGGATGTGTTGAACATGGTCTGGAGCTTGGAGGTGCTTCCGGAAATTTCAAGGACGACGTTGCACGCCACCAAGAACGCTGCAAAAATGGATCAGCAAATGTAAGGTTATGGGAATCTTACAAACATACCAGTTGGGAACATGGGGAAAGTGCTGTACTGGTTGAGTTCATCTTCGAGCTTTTGACCAGCATCAGTTTCACTCTTCCAGGTACCTTCAAGGAGGGCAGCCAGCTTCGAAAAACCCGGAGAAAGACTGAGTAGAAAAAGACGCAATTAGTGAGCGAAATGACACAAAGAAGCAGTCGACCACTCACTGAGGGCCACTAGGACCGAGCACAAGATCCTCATCATAGAAGAGTTCGGGACAAAGCCAAGCACGGCCGATATCCACACGCATGCACTCGAAGGATATCTTCACTGCAGCGTTTGCCAGTTCGCTCATAGCCTCTGCGTGGGCCTCGGACTGTGAATGATTGACAGAAGCATTCACACTCCAAGGGCCTGCACCGTAAGGCAGATGCACCGAAAGAGAGACTGCTAGCTTCTTGTTTGGATGACTGGGTGTCGGAGGTAGAGGAGATTTCTACAGTGATGGGAGTAAAATAATCTTCGTTGGTCTTTTCCTGTGACGCTGTGGGATCGGGAAGGGCATGCGGGATTCCCATGTTATCCGACAGTTCCTGGATAACCACAGAGGCACCGGTGCTAATACCACTCTGCTTAAGAAGGTCCGCCTTGGCAGCGGTGTACTCTTTGATCAACTTGTCGTTGCCGTCTATCTGGGTCTTGACGAATCCGCCATCTTCCTTTGAAATGTCGCAAACATGTTGTTTTGCGCCTCCCGACTTTCTGAATTGAGAACGGTAAGTTTGACCTTATCATACCCTTCTCTCGCTTTGGCAAGGGCGCCTTGAGCATTCTGTTGTCCTCGTAGGGCGCTCTGCCTCGCATCGTCTGCCTCCTTCCACTTGGCCTTCTCAGCCTCATCCTTGGGCTCCGGGCCACTGTACCTTGCGATTAGCTACACAATGATAATCGAGATGAATGTATACAGCTTACGGGGGAGGCGTAGACCTGAGGGTCTGCTCAGCTTTGATTGCATTGGCCATACAATCGTTTAGTTCTTGCTCGGCTTTTGTGATATCCTCGTCTTTCGTCTTATTAACCTCTAGCTGAGGAGGACTCTGATGTCACGAGAATTCTCGTTGAGTATAATATGGCCTTCCCAAGATGTATGTTACTTACCGATTTGAACACCTTGAGCATTTGGTTTTGTTTCTCTAGACGAGAGATCTCCCAGGTATACCACTCAACCGTTTTAGTCTTGTCGGCACCATTTAGAGCCTTTTTCTTGCATATGTTTGCCCTGCCAGCATGAGAAATGCTAATATAGTGCAATGAGGTATCTTGACATACCAATTCGTAGGCGTTAAGTAGACCTTTTGATATTCACCTGAACCATCGGAATCTTGAACAACGGACCAACGCATGGTTTCCTTGAGAAGTTATTTGAGGACCGACTCATTTCACGAAATGACTCTGCGAGAAGAAACACACCTTGCTTTGTTCGACTCGCGCCAAAGCAGAGTCTTGATCGACCACAGAGAACCAGTACTCGACCTCCTCCTTCTTCCCCATAATAACCCAGTCCATGTAAGAGGCCTGGACGGCGTTACGATAGGCACGAGCATTCTCCTGGACCCAGCGGTCATAGGCGGCGCGAACCTCTTCACTGGTCTTGTTCGAAGGGTCCTTTTGAGCGATTTTCATGGCTTCGTCGAAGGCTCTGGTTTTCGCTGAGACAGCATCTGTGTAGGCTTTCTGCTTGACGGTGTACAACTCCACAAGCGAATGGCCGTCTTTGTTCGGTACTTCGGACGAGAGGATGGCCATGGCCTGCTTGTAGCGTTTCTGGTCCTCTGAGAGAGGCTTAGTGCTTCCCACGTCTATGCCGATTGTGGTTCCTGGGAAGCGCGTCAACCTAGGGGATATCCAGCCAAAGACGTAGTCGGCTTACCAGCTGGGATGAGCTTGCTGATCGCTGTGGCATAGCTCCTAGCCACAGAGCGTCCAGTGGGACCGAGCTGCATGGCAGCCAAGGCTGGCATGTCATCGCAAAGTCGTGCTTGCGCGAGCTCAATCTTCGTAGGAAGCAATGCGTTTTTGTCGACGGGCACCAGATATTCCTAGGATCATTGTCAATGAGGGGATGAACAAGAGCTCAGAAACCTACGTCGAAATCGACGACTTTGCCCGGTATCATAACAGTAAAGAACTGTTCAGGAGGGGCGGGCAGTGATTTACGCAGAGCCTCTCTGATCTTGGTGGATATCTCCCAGCGCGTTTCACGGATGCATCCTCGAGTTTGTTTTGGGTGGAAGTGTCTGTCATGTTGAATTAGAGAGAGAGAGAGAGAGACTTGAGAGCCGATGCTATTAGAGTGAGCCTGTGAGATGTGGGGTGTCGAGTTGACGATGGATTCTATGGTCGAGTACACTTTTTATACTGTCGAGAAAGTGTGATGCATACAAACGTTCTGTCACATCCAGATCAGATACTTTCGTGGATGACCTGAAATTTCAGAAGAAATCCCGACATGCAGCTTGCCTCCATGAAACTTTCTGTCCCTGTCCCTGTAAAGGTACGCGACGTCGTGGAATGTTCATTATTAGTAGTGCCAACACTGTGTGGTGCTGGATCCGGCAGCGGGTTGGAACTGGCTTGGCTTTTGCATTGCGAGCGCGCACTATCCTGGAAAATGCTCAAGTGCCCGACGGCCTCATCGTTTAGAGAAGACTTTTTTCCCCCCCCGCAGTTTGCAACCTGGGATCCAGGACTGGTGGTATTCCATCATTCTCCCAGCTCAGGAACATTCTTCAAGTTCGGAGTCGCTATCCACCGATGTTAGGCGCGATCATCTCTTCAAAGAGCGAGTTTGACGTACAGAACCTCAATGTACCTTGGGACTAGCCAATGTCGGAAAAAGTGAACGGAGGCTATTAGCTGAGCGTGCCGAGCCTGATCCGCGACTGATGATCAATTTTACTGCAGTCTGAAAGGAGTTAAACACAGACGATGCAGAGAGCAGGACAAAAAGACCAAGGATATATGGAGAAATAGCACAGCCGAAGAGCCATTTGCTTAAAGAACGGTTAATGTACCTCGAGGTACCCAAATGGAAATGAATGGGTCATAAGCGTAAGGTTGTGATGTCTTGAGTAACTTGAAACCTCCCCGTTTCAAAAACCCGTTCCGAACTGTTTTGTCCCTTTGGAGTAAAATTGATCATCAGTCGCGGATCAGGCTCGGCACGCTCAGCTAATAGCCTCCGTTCACTTTTTCCGACATTGGCTAGTCCCAAGGTACATTGAGGTTCTGTACGTCAAACTCGCTCTTTGAAGAGATGATCGCGCCTAACATCGGTGGATAGCGACTCCGAACTTGAAGAATGTTCCTGAGCTGGGAGAATGATGGAATACCACCAGTCCTGGATCCCAGGTTGCAAACTGCGGGGGGAAAAAAAGTCTTCTCTAAACGATGAGGCCGTCGGGCACTTGAGCATTTTCCAGGATAGTGCGCGCTCGCAATGCAAAAGCCAAGCCAGTTCCAACCCGCTGCCGGATCCAGCACCACACAGTGTTGGCACTACTAATAATGAACATTCCACGACGTCGCGTACCTTTACAGGGACAGGGACAGAAGTTTCATGGAGGCAAGCTGCATGTCGGGATTTCTTCTGAAATTTCAGGTCATCCACGAAAGTATCTGATCTGGATGTGACAGAACGTTTGTATGCATCACACTTTCTCGACAGTATAAAAAGTGTACTCGACCATAGAATCCATCGTCAACTCGACACCCCACATCTCACAGGCTCACTCTAATAGCATCGGCTCTCAAGTCTCTCTCTCTCTCTCTCTAATTCAACATGACAGACACTTCCACCCAAAACAAACTCGAGGATGCATCCGTGAAACGCGCTGGGGAGATATCCACCAAGATCAGAGAGGCTCTCGTAAATCACTGCCCGCCCCTCCTGAACAGTTCTTTACTGTTATGATACCGGGCAAAGTCGTCGATTTCGACGTAGGTTTCTGAGCTCTTGTTCATCCCCTCATTGACAATGATCCTAGGAATATCTGGCGCCCGTCGACAAAAACGCATTGCTTCCTACGAAGATTGAGCTCGCGCAAGCACGACTTTGCGATGACATGCCAGCCTTGGCTGCCATGCAGCTCGGTCCCACTGGACGCTCTGTGGCTAGGAGCTATGCCACAGCGATCAGCAAGCTCATCCCAGCTGGTAAGCCGACTACGTCTTTGGCTGGATATCCCCTAGGTTGACGCGCTTCCCAGGAACCACAATCGGCATAGACGTGGGAAGCACTAAGCCTCTCTCAGAGGACCAGAAACGCTACAAGCAGGCCATGGCCATCCTCTCGTCCGAAGTACCGAACAAAGACGGCCATTCGCTTGTGGAGTTGTACACCGTCAAGCAGAAAGCCTACACAGATGCTGTCTCAGCGAAAACCAGAGCCTTCGACGAAGCCATGAAAATCGCTCAAAAGGACCCTTCGAACAAGACCAGTGAAGAGGTTCGCGCCGCCTATGACCGCTGGGTCCAGGAGAATGCTCGTGCCTATCGTAACGCCGTCCAGGCCTCTTACATGGACTGGGTTATTATGGGGAAGAAGGAGGAGGTCGAGTACTGGTTCTCTGTGGTCGATCAAGACTCTGCTTTGGCGCGAGTCGAACAAAGCAAGGTGTGTTTCTTCTCGCAGAGTCATTTCGTGAAATGAGTCGGTCCTCAAATAACTTCTCAAGGAAACCATGCGTTGGTCCGTTGTTCAAGATTCCGATGGTTCAGGTGAATATCAAAAGGTCTACTTAACGCCTACGAATTGGTATGTCAAGATACCTCATTGCACTATATTAGCATTTCTCATGCTGGCAGGGCAAACATATGCAAGAAAAAGGCTCTAATGGTGCCGACAAGACTAAAACGGTTGAGTGGTATACCTGGGAGATCTCTCGTCTAGAGAAACAAAACCAAATGCTCAAGGTGTTCAAATCGGTAAGTAACATACATCTTGGGAAGGCCATATTATACTCAACGAGAATTCTCGTGACATCAGAGTCCTCCTCAGCTAGAGGTTAATAAGACGAAAGACGAGGATATCACAAAAGCCGAGCAAGAACTAAACGATTGTATGGCCAATGCAATCAAAGCTGAGCAGACCCTCAGGTCTACGCCTCCCCCGTAAGCTGTATACATTCATCTCGATTATCATTGTGTAGCTAATCGCAAGGTACAGTGGCCCGGAGCCCAAGGATGAGGCTGAGAAGGCCAAGTGGAAGGAGGCAGACGATGCGAGGCAGAGCGCCCTACGAGGACAACAGAATGCTCAAGGCGCCCTTGCCAAAGCGAGAGAAGGGTATGATAAGGTCAAACTTACCGTTCTCAATTCAGAAAGTCGGGAGGCGCAAAACAACATGTTTGCGACATTTCAAAGGAAGATGGCGGATTCGTCAAGACCCAGATAGACGGCAACGACAAGTTGATCAAAGAGTACACCGCTGCCAAGGCGGACCTTCTTAAGCAGAGTGGTATTAGCACCGGTGCCTCTGTGGTTATCCAGGAACTGTCGGATAACATGGGAATCCCGCATGCCCTTCCCGATCCCACAGCGTCACAGGAAAAGACCAACGAAGATTATTTTACTCCCATCACTGTAGAAATCTCCTCTACCTCCGACACCCAGTCATCCAAACAAGAAGCTAGCAGTCTCTCTTTCGGTGCATCTGCCTCTTACGGTGCAGGCCCTTGGAGTGTGAATGCTTCTGTCAATCATTCACAGTCCGAGGCCCACGCAGAGGCTATGAGCGAACTGGCAAACGCTGCAGTGAAGATATCCTTCGAGTGCATGCGTGTGGATATCGGCCGTGCTTGGCTTCGTCCCGAACTCTTCTATGATGAGGATCTTGTGCTCGGTCCTAGTGGCCCTCAGTGAGTGGTCGACTGCTTCTTTGTGTCATTTCGCTCACTAATTGCGTCTTTTTCTACTCAGTCTTTCTCCGGGTTTTTCGAAGCTGGCTGCCCTCCTTGAAGGTACCTGGAAGAGTGAAACTGATGCTGGTCAAAAGCTCGAAGATGAACTCAACCGGTACAGCACTTTCCCCATGTTCCCAACTGGTATGTTTGTAAGATTCCCATAACCTTACATTTGCTGATCCATTTTTGCAGCGTTCTTGGTGGCGTGCAACGTCGTCCTTGAAATTTCCGGAAGCACCTCCAAGCTCCAGACCATGTTCAACACATCCAGTAGCTCCACTTCTGCGAGCCTTTCTGTAGGATATGGACCTTTCTCCGCTTCTGCCAGCGGCAGCTACTCCAAGTCCAAAACCGAAGCATCTTCAAAGTGCGAGACGACTGCATCTGGTTGCCGGTGAGAAGGATAATCCGGTTACACTAGCATTTTAGCTAACTAGAGATCGCATAAATTTGCAGCATTACCATCAAGTCTCCTCAGATCGTTGGATGGATCTCCCAGATGGTCCCGGCATTGCCGCGTCTCAAATAGAATGGTGCCAGAGTCTCGTAAAGCTTGGTTTAGAGTGTGAACTGAGATTAGTGTTTATATCATTGGTTTCTTTTACATCAGGGTCGCAATGTGTCGTACTTACTTAAGGCTGGTCAAATCTAATGAATCGAGATGACGAGGTGTACGTGGAAGCTAGCAGTACTGCGCCGCAGAGAGTTTCGGTGGTGGTGAAAAGGTTTTTCCAAGCAAATAATCTAATCGTTCGAATGCAACCCGGATAGAGGTCCACTGCCAGCGAATTGATAAGGCGGAAAACTTGACAGACGATCAAGAGGCGCGCTGATAATGTCTGGAAGGGGTATGGCAGACACGGATGCAAAAATTTGCCCGAGAAAGATAAGAAGAGAGAAGGATTTTTGTCAGTGAGAATCGCCAGGAAGAATTAAACGAATAAAAGAGCTCACCCCATGATTCACATGGAGAGGCAAACGCGGGGAATTCCATCGAGCGAATTTACATGTCTTGAGGGAAAATCTCAAAGAGGAAGGGAGCGGGCCGACAGACGGGAAGGGACGCAGTGTTGATCGTAAACAAGCAAACCCAAGGAACGTGTAAATGACTCAGATAGAGTTATAGCCTTAAACCCTGCGCGGGCGGTGGAGAAAAGCTATTGGAGGATATATCACGATACCCCGCGCATCTCATGACAGAGAGAGCAGTGGTACTTGTGTAACGAGTGTTGCAGGGGCCATGGAAATTCCGGAACGAGACCGGCGGGACGAGATTACCGGGTGAGGGCGACGGCCACCAGACGTGCAGTCGAGGCGCGCATGCCTAACCATAATACTGCGTCAAGACGATGCGTTGATTATTTTTCCCTTCATGCCAGACGAATCCTAGCATACTTGGAACCTTGAGAAACGACATTTTCAGGTGAGCGAACAACCAAGAGAAAAACACGACATGGAAGTTCGGAACAATGAGGAATACTGTTTGAATTGGACGCCGCAGCCAAACATGCACAGCATTATCCTTTGCTCTTGCCACCATCGCGACTCGCGCGCACCTCTGGATGGTCAATCCACGCAACGAAGCTTCATCCAGCTGCAGGAAGAATTGGCGGAAAGTTACTCGCGGAATCTTAATTCTCGATTCGCTGACCTCTAATCTTCGTCGCCGATTCCGGAGTTCTTTCCAGTGCTGTCGCTCTGTTCCTCTAGTTCGTCCGGTAACTGCTTAGTCCGCCATCGTGCTTGACCGATGCTTCTACCCGGTCACGACCTATACGATTGTCCACCTAGTCTCCGCGCTACCTTGGCGTCCTTATTCCCTGAGCGGAGCTCCCAGCCGTCCAACCCCGAGCGCATCCGAGCATCGCCCACAACGTCGTCTTCGTTACGCCCCATGCGATCGTGGAACTTGCCGAGGGACGGATGCTAGCTTCACTTTCTTTCCGTGCGTCGTGGTCCATGTCAGTGCTGGACGCCACGCTTATCTTACTCTTTAGTCTCTTCCCAATCATATTCTCCAAAAATTCACGCGCATCGGTGCGTCCTTTCCCCTCTTCCTACAAGCATCCAGAAAACTGATCCAGCCCGTCTGGTATCGCAGCCGTTCGGGCGTTCTTTCTCCTCCCGTCGTATCGTTCGCGCTGTGCGCATTGGATTACGAGCCTGTTGTGGGCCGAGAGCATCCATCTGCCATCCGATCGAGGCACACTCTCGCTCATTCGATTGGTGTGGGCGCCCAAGTCTTGAAATCCATCCTCATCATATTCAATCTGTTTACAGTGCTCCTCATGCGTAGCCGACAACCCATTTCGTAATCACCATACAGACGCCCATGGATGGACGAGCTCACTGTGGATCCCCAGGCTCCGAGAAGCACAATCGTTCTACTTGATGCGTGGAACTCCGCATCAAGAAAGCGACTCGTCCGCCCGTGGGGCCCAGGGGGGGACGACTGCTGAGAACCTTCCCTCTCGTTTCGCTTTCAAAGGTGAGCTCCTTCGTCATCAACGGATGAAACTGACGAATTTTTCGCAGTGATTCTTACTGCCCCCCCGCGTGCTGTCCATCTAAGGCAGCTTTCTCCCGTTCGGCCGGGAATGCCGCATCGCCGCTTTGGAAGAGCAAACGTGGAGGCTTGCTCTATCTTGCACTGCGTGTTCACCTTTTCTGCGCAGAGCATGCGCGCCCGGAATCAGTCCGCCGTGTCATTTTCCTGATGCGGCTTCCTCGCGCTTTCGGCCTCTCCGTCTCGTCGGATCTCCTAGCGACGCCCAACGTCGTGCTGTGTGTTGGCGGACAGGTACATTGTATCTAGGCCCAACGCAGGGACCTTGTCTTGCCACACGGCGGTACCTGCCAGGCAGACAGGTAACTCGAGTGTACGGTGTTTCATCTTTTTCCTTAGTAAGGTACTCGTACTTATCCTTTTAGTTATACTCAGGCACTCCGTTTTCGGTATAAATTCTAGTGTACTCGAGTCGCCTCACCTCAGACTTCCGCTGATTTCTGTGCGCAAAGACTGAGGTGAGCAACTCTCTTACTTATTTCTAATTGACTAACTCGTATCTAGTTACTTCTTATCTAGTTAAATATAATAGACTCTCGCTACTCTCTGCGCGAAGACTGAGTCACTTATCTAGACTCTCGCGCGCTTCATTTCTCATTCTTACAGCATGGAGGCGGCTCGCAATCTCTTCGAGACCGCCATCGAGCCGTGGTACCGGCACGACTGTCACCGACGGCACCCGGTCGGGCAACAATCAGATTCTTGTCGAGGACGAGCACCTCGTGCGCTGGTCCCGCGCGGAGCCCGACGTCGTCTTCAAGAACGGCTTCGCGCCGATGGCGCTGGCGGACAAGCGCGATTGGGACAACGTCCAGCCATTCAACCTCAACAAGTACGTCGGCAACTTTCGCGTGAGTGTCGCGGTGTTTGTCAGCACGACGCGCTACCGTTGGAAGGATGGCAAGGCGAGTACGTGGCGGCCCGCGGACTGGAACAGCGAGACGTTCTACGAGTACGCGATCACGGGCTGCGATGGCGGCATCGACGTCAACAAGACTATCCGTGAGTTGTGTCTCGACGGTCGTGTGAGCGTTCTGCGCGCTGATGTAACGTGTCCGATGTCGTTGTAGCGAAAAACATGTACCAGAACGAGGGCGAGGTGGCGTTCGTTGGTGGCATCCTTCCGCGCTTCATCAAGTCCGTCACGGAATACAAGGACGGCGTCGCCAAGCAGACATGGGAGAACAATCGGATTTAGTAAGGGCTGGGGACGCGCAGACTGCGCCGCCTCAAACCAGCGCTGATGTGTAGTTCGAGTGTCTGTACTTCAATGCTGACGGAACGAATGGTCATCAAGCCTCGTCGGTGGCACGCACAGATGTTGCATACGGGCACCTGAGATCCGATTGACGAGAGAATTGCGCATAAGAGAACTAGATTTTCTGACCCGCGCCGTGGTCGAAATATATCAATCCATCAACCTCACTCAGTTCTCCGCATCCTCGCCCGTCTTATTTAATATTCCTATGAATTTCTGCTTCGATATCCCCTCTATTCGTGACAGCTACTTTCCCTGGTCATTCAAGGTCCTAGTTACTATTCTTCCCTCTACCCTGACCCGCTATTCCACGGACTTCATCTCTGAGTATCTCGCGCGCATTTGGTCGTCTCATTCTTCTTGAGTGCAAAACGTGCGTCTCCCCGTCGCCCCCAATAAAATTCTCCCTATCTGAGGATATAAGTACGTGCTCTATATGTCAGGTTTCGCCAAATTTTAATCTTATACGGAGATTTTCCCTCTCGATCTTTCCCTGATGGTCCCTGTTCTTGATTCAGTCTTTCATTCAAACTTTTGTTTGTGCAACCTCATTTTTGAGCTTGCAAGCCTTGACCTCCGTGGTGTCTCCTCCTGACCTTGCCGAAATTTTTTGCCAGAATCTCTCTGAGCCATGTCCTCAAGTTCTTCAAGCCCCCGACTTGAAACAACCAGGTGCCTTTTATCGCTCTGGTGAGTCGGACATTAATTCCCCTTTGTTTTTTCGCAGTTTTTCGTCTACAACGTGAACCCCGATATCCATATCCTACCCGCTCCACTTCTCAGGTTTCGATTTCTTCTACCACTTAAAATGATGCGGAGATCTTGGAATACATAGAACAATATTACATTATAGTATCATTGTTATCGTCCGAGTTTCACGTCTCGACCTCATGCAATAAAACATCGCCGCTATCGCTTGTACTCTGGCGTTGCATGAATTTCAAGCCCAGACCTAACAATACAAATCTGAGGTCGACGGCTCACGTCATGAGAGCACACGAGAAGCTATTCGGCAGTATTGCTGTAGAAGGTGCAGGAAGATATTATTCGAAGGGATTTATTGATGTACAGGAAGTCATTTATGCGGACAAATTTCCGGACATGTTTAAACCCATCCCTGTCAAAGTCTTTCCCCGTAAGAAAATCATTGCCTGTTGGGCCCATATAAGGAAAAAAACCTGCTGGGCCCGCGGAACCAGTTCTCCTCAGAACATGTATCTAGCAGTACAATTAATCCCAACATTATTCCGCAAGGCTATGGTCCAACCGTCCAAATATGTCATCAGTTCTACGTCACTAGCTTAGCTTTACTCAATGGAGGACATGCGGCGCCCGTCGCTGGACTATAAAATACCGCCCGCTCATATCACGGGTTTCTGCGACCCAATGGTTTTCTTTAGCTGTGGTATCAGGCAATCCACTCCTACAAAACCCAGGTTCTCCGTCGACGACCCTCCGGACAGGTGATTCGGCCGCCAGTTTACCGAGTTTGAATTTCACTACCACTTGTGCCATCATTGCCACGGTCGGAAAAACTCGGGCGTGGACAAAGAAACCGGCTCTCGCACTCGGAAAACCACGATCATTACTTGATCATTGCTGTAAAACTCGATGACAGGGGTATATAAATAGCTGCCCGCTGTCAAAAGAAGAGCCCAAGAGCCATCGACGACCTGAAATCTTAGACAGGGAGCTCCGTAGGCTCTGTTTGTGCCCGTAATTGTTAACATTACAGGTACTTATGTTGATTCCAACCCCATTTGGTTTGAACATTGGCGAGCACTGCCACTGAAGGTTAACTGATCGGATTGACGCCATCAGTGGTCCCTCATTTTGCTTCAGACCACCATGAGCGAGCCCGCCGACCAGCCCATTCACAGTTCTGGAGAGGATCCGACTGCCAACTCGACCAGTGGCACCTTGCTCGCTGCTGTTCCACAGAGTCTCCTCTCTACCAAAGCAGCCGCGGTGCCTCTTGACGACCACAAGAAGTGCTCCACGGTGCTGGTTTCAGTGTGTGGAGCTTCGCACTCTACCAGGGCTGTTACTGCCGAGTTGTGCGCCTTATTTTGCTATTGACTGCATCAATGCTCACCCGTCCTTAGCATTGCTGGCAGCGATGCGGACCTACTTCAAAGGCATCATGCCAAGATGGCAGCGCGCATTGCGGCGATTGATTTGGAGCTGCAAAATCTTGATGCCCAGCGTATTTCCCTGGGAGCGAACGCCTATCCACACTCGACAATTGCTCAACTGCGCACGGCGGAGAATATCCAGGAGCGCATGCTCGAGGACATCCGGTGTCAAGTGAAAGATGCCACCGAGGGCGTTCACCTGCATGCGACGGTTAAGCAACTGCGCTCGCAGGAATACCATCACAGAAGCAGACTGATGGATATCCAGCATAAAGTTGAGCGTCTCCTACGATCAAAGGATGCCGAAGAGGTCGATCAAGCACTGAAGGATTTGGATACCGAGGAGGCTGCCCTCGAGCATGAGCGCACCATGTGTGGGCACATCATCACAGCGGAGGTGTTTCATTCTTCCCCTATTCGCTGGGTCCCTGACGAGATTTTGACCGAAATATTCGTCGCCGCCAAGGACGGTGAGCACGATCTCGTCGGGACTGGAATTGCGTCGGTCGTAACGCGGGTATGTGCTCGCTGGAGACACGTAGCGTGTGCGTATCCCTGTCTCTGGTCGTCCTTCATCTTCCCGCTCTTCGGACGACAGGGCACGGTTGATCTCCTTCAGATGACTCTCGAACGATGCAGAGCTGTAGGTCTTGCCATCATCGTGGATGCATCCGAGGACAGAGGGATGAGCGGGGACCCGACGATGGCATTGCTTGCCAAGTACGCCATAAACATTGTTAGTTTGCGGTTCCGGGGCAAGGAACTCCTACGCGAATTTCCCGCGTTCGACGCATTCCGCGACCGTCTCCCACGTCTGGAACTCCTCGGATTTACCCACATGTTGCGTATAGCTGGGGACGCCTTCGCGCATGCACCGCGTCTTCATATGCTCGAACTCGGCCGCAGCGCCGACCTGCTGGAGCTCCATTCGTTCTTGCCCACCGCCCAGATCCGTTCGATCCGTTTCACCGAGTCCACCAGCGGCTTCCACCTGGGCGCATTCCCGAATCTCACTTCGATGGTGAGCGTCCAAACGGTCCAATCCTTCCCTGTACTCGTCCCACAACACCCGCCGACGCTGTCGTGCCTGAAAACATGGCACACGGAGCTCCCGAAACCACAGCAGGTCGACCCTTACAGAGAACATATGTCGTCCGCACTTGGCCCACCTCCTCTTCCGCCTAACAGCGCCGTCAATTTCTTCGCCCGATTCCGCACCCCCGCGCTCCGCGCCCTGCATATCCGGCGCCTCACCTCCGTCGAGGGTGTCATCCAGCTGTTCCGTGATTCCCAGTGCGCGCTCACGGACTTGGTGCTTGAGGAACCTCTCGTCCCTGCCGACGACCTGCTACGCCTCCTCGCCCATACGCCAGACCTCCAAACCCTCGAGATCCTCTCGGGTCAACCTGCGGCTCTCAATAATGGCTTTTTCAGCTCACTCACCATGCGCAACGACCCGCTCAGCGACATCCTTCCGTGTCTAACGCACTTCCGGGTCGAGGGATCCTATGAGTTTGGAACAGACTCCCTATTGGCGATGATAGAGAGCCGCACGGCGGGCGGGTCGCAGGCGGCTATCCACCTCAGCAAGGTCGACATTACCCTACAGGACCGGATTGTCACACCGGAACGAGTGCGATTCCTCACCAGGCGCGATGATATTGCTATTAATGTTACCAATACGACGGGCTAGTTGAAACGATTTGTTCCAGGTATTTAGTGCCTTCGTAATTTGGCCTTTTGTTTCGTTCTCTGCTACTCTAGAATATTAATGGGTCATCGGATCGATGCTCCTCAGTCCTTGGACCCCGGATCTGCTTTTTACTTGCCTGCTGTTGCGCTGGTGGAAGTAAGGGATCTTCTTAGCGCCTGCCTCTTTAACGCCTGTGCCGGCAGGTCGGCACAAGCTAAGCATCTCACACGTGGTGCCACACAGGTACGGCTCCTCCACAACTCGACCTTCCCTCGACAGTGCGACACTTGCGCCTAGGGAAAGAAAGCCACAACTCACTTCTGCGATGCTCGATCGTCTAGTTACAGATCTCGTCTTGTACGTCCTTGCTCTCACGGACGTCTATACGATTCTCTCTCTTTCCCGGGTACGTCTCGTCGGATCGAAAGGATCTCTGCTCATATGTGTTCGTAGGTTAACAAATTCTTCCACTCGATAACTCTTGCAAAACAATTATGGATACCGATTGTCTGCGATCTGGTGATGCGTGGGCTAAGTGATTTCCCGACAGATGAGGATTTCAGCGCCCACTCGGCGGAGGCCCTCGTGGAGGTGGTTAAGCGAGCTGTAGCTGGCCCACATACCTGGTTTCCGCAGTCTCAATCTGGACCAACCATTTATCGTGAAGTAAAGTTGGAATACGCGGTTCCTGGAGGTGACGGGTCCAGTTCTGCTCGTTGGCTACCGGGCGGCCGGTATATCCTTTTTCAAGATAGCGTGCGGGTTGGAAATATTCAAACGACATGGCTCCGGTGCTGGGAAATCGATGCGCCACAACGTAGAGAAGTGTGGGATATAACGTGCGTAGGCAGCCTGCAAGCCGCCGCATTCGATTTCCGGACGGGATCCAAAGTAATCGCATCCCTCGTGCTTAATGACGGGTACGTGGTAGATGAAACGTCCTGCAGGGATATTCACGCAGTGCAGGCACGGATTCAGCTCCATCCTCCTCCTGGAAGTCAACCTGTCAACAGGGGTCTCGTCCAATCTCTTCCAACTCGGTCCCACCATCGTCTGGCCGTGGCGGATGCGGATTTCCGGTGACTATATGGCATGGCAGGGTGCCGCGGGCGACTCAATTATTGTGCTGATCAACTGGTTGTCTGGAGAATTTATCGCTTTCGAGTCGACGGAGGAGAGGGTACGTCCGCCTCTCCTTGTATCTCAACCTCTGATTTTCAGTTATCATGCGAAGGCGACGTTCGAACTGTTCCCGGGGCATATCCTCCTTGCATATCCAACTTCCCGCGCTTCGACTCCATGTAGTCTCCACCTCTATTCCATTGCGTCTCTGGATCACCTCTGGCGTCCAGTCACCGAGTTCGACTTCGATAACCGCAATATCCGCAGTAGCCTGAAAGGTGTTCCGTCCGTGGTTCTCAACGTCGCTGGCAATAACAAAACTTCTCCGTGCACTATTTCCGTTGAGGTGATAGGGTGCCCGGTACACAGCGAAACGTACGATTTGGTGGTGGTAGTTCAGAACTCTGTCCACCAATCGTCATCTTCACGTCTAGCCTCCGCGTGGAGGCGACTTCGATCCCGCGACGATGCTACAAATGATCGTCCATTAATCTGGAAAAAAACGATATCTCGCTATCATTTTGGACTCTCAGGAGCGGACTCTTCATCACTCATTCCACAACCAACCCTGGTATCCATCTTGCGCCACTCAACAAATTGTCCATTCGCGCTTGATAACCCATATTGGGCATCCCCCCTTTGGAACTCTTACGCGGTTTGCTGGAATGGCCATCGACGACACCGTGATAGGTACCCGGATTGTTACCAGAATGTCATTCTGGAAGGGTGGACATCCAGCAACTGCACGAAGCTGAGACCAGTTGTGTCGTGACGCTTTCTGTGCCAGATTTGGATGTCGCCGACGACGTGGAGGTGTCAAATACCGGCGCGATTATGGTTCACAGCGATTCCGGCATCCGATTATTCTATTACTTGTAGCACTAGGTTTTATTTTACGCAAACGTGGTTTACAGTAGAGTTCAAGCACACACCGTCAGAAAAGTTAGCACATTATTTTATTTTACTGTCCACAAGTCGCCTGGGTACCACCATATTCTCGGGTATCCGAACACGGCGGCCAGGAACGCAATGAGTTGAAACGAATCATAGAACATGTAGTATTACAGTAGTATTAATTGCTGATAATCGTTCGATGTAGATACTCTCGGAAGCCAACTCGCTTATTTGGCGGCCTCTCCATACAGGAGCTCATCCCACAGCTCATTCGAAAATCTCTGCTTGACTTCCTCCAATCCCCACCCCTGTCTCTGCCCAATCTCCTTCAAAATCTCCAAAAACTCCGGGATTGCTTCCCTGTAAGCCACCTCCCTGAGGAACTTCCTCGCCTCCATCTTCTTCGGCCCCATCTTCAACCCATCCCACTCCTTCGCCCAATGCGGCCGCACATTCAGCACCCGGCCCTTCCCATCCTGCAGCGCCATCCACTTGTCCGCGATCTTCTGTGCGAAGCCCGCCCACTCCTTGTCCGCCGCGGCGTCCGGCACAGTGAGCATCTCGATGCTCGCTGTGCCGTGCATGTTGCCGCGCTGCGGCGCGAGGATGAGATTCGAGGCGCCCATGATGCGGAGCTCGAGCGTGAGCCGCATGGGGGAGACAGTGTGCCCGGAGCCGGTGTATTCCGGCGCGTAGACGAGGTTGATGGCGTCCCACCAGGCGCGCTGGACGACGGAGAAGTCGGGCTGCGAGGGGTCAGAGGGGAGCCCCGGGATGGGGATCTGGAACTCGACATCCCGAACGCGCATGTTCTGTGTGCCTCGACGGAAGTTAAGCTTGAGACACCGCCGTGAGTGAATGAAAGGGAAGTGGAGGGGTATACTTACTGCGTTTGGTAGCTGGGTTCTGGTTAAATTAGGAGAAAGAAGTTCAGGACAATGAGTGAGCAAACGGTTATACAGAGCAGATCTGCGCTTACTTGATGGTCAGGGCCTTGTCCTCACCGAATGTGGGCGGCAAAGCTGCCATGCCCATAGTAGCCAGAAGTTGAGCTTGCCAATGACCAGGAATGAGGTTGAAGAGGGCGCTATGGGGGGTATCTGCGTCAAAATTTAAATCCAGGAATACGGTTATGGCTCACCTCTCCGTTAAAACACCTCCTATCCATCCCTCCAACCACTCGACGAAAACTCCCACATCATCAGGATAATTCACGGCTGACTCCGCATTGTCCACCGGGTTCCATGTATTGACCCACGCCTTCTGCTGGTACGTGAACCAGAACCACTCACTGTAATAATCATCCCTCGCCCGCCTCACAAACTCCTTGCGCGCGCTCTCCATCTGCGCTTCTGCGTCCTTATCTCCATACCAATCCGCCCGCAGCACCGGTGGGATATCCTCCTTGTGCAACGGGGGGATCGCAAGCCCGATGTCAACCTTGCGCGGCTCCATGACCGCATAGCTCATCGCATCGAGCTCGAACGTCAAGTGCGTCACGACACCCAGCAAGCCAAACGCGCCCGCCGCGACCTTCAGCTGTCTCGGATCCGACACAGTCTGCACGACGCCTTTGCAGTCTACGTACTCGACGCGGCGCACATAGTCGGAGATCGTGAGATGCCGCCGTCCCGCGCCGTGGCAGATCGAGCCATTCACGCCGCCTACGGTGACCTCGACCAAGATGACGTTGACTGGGAGAGCCCACGCGTTGTGCGCGAGAGCCCAGCGGCGGAAGTCCTCGTTCGTGACTGCGGCGCCGATGCGGCAGAGACGTTTCCCCGGCGCGGTCTGCTCCATGAGTTCAATGGTCTTGAGGTCCGGGACGCCCGTACCGGTGTAGGCGCCCGGGATGAGGCTGAGGGGGTCGGGCAGGGTGGTGACTTCGGCTAGGTTGACGAAAGAGATAAGGATCTCGGAGGACTGCGAGAAGATCGGGGACCAGCTGTGGCGGAAGCCGCTGCAGCGGACACGTAAGTTGTTAGCTGAGGCGTAGCGGACGACATTCTGGATGCCGAGCACGCTGGTGGGGACGAAGGTGAAGGTTGGGGTGTTCTTCACCGTTTCACCCCAGTTCACAAACTCGTCGTTGGCGTGAACCTTTCAATCGCCTCAATGGGATCACAATGCGATTCGACGAATAGAAGGGACTCACCTCCATAACCTTCGTCTGTGCCTTATCCTCATAAATCTTCGGCAAGTGCGGCCCAAGCGCCTCCTTCAACTTCGCCGGGATCGACTCCAATGCCTCCACAATCGACTTGTGGGACTTCCCCTTCCCGACCACACCATGCTTGTTCGACGCCGGCAACACAAAGCTCTTCGCGCCTAGCACATCTGTCGCCGACTTTCCTTCAATGAACGCACGAATCTGCGCCTTCAACTCCGGTCGCTCGATCTTATCAACACCTTCTTTGAACGCTGGCGTATGCTGCAGCGCGCGCAAGAAGCCACGGATCTGGACTTCCGTGTCGAACTCATTGCGCAGGACGGGGGCGATTACTTCCTCCTTGAGGGGCTTGGTGTCGATGTATTTGAGGCGAGGCTCGTTCCTTTGGAGCTCGTCGATGTTGGCGAGGATGTCCTGTAGGATATAGTCTCGCTGCAAGATGACCTGTTCGCCTGATGGCGATGTGGTGGTGGGAGACTCCATCGTGCTGGAAAAACGGCAAGAAAGAAATTGAAAGAGGGAGTCTGGGCGAATACTGTGAGCGAAGCGAATCCAAAGGTATAGGCAGCGGTTGATTTAATAGGGTGTCAAAAGGTGTGGAAGCGAGGATGCTGAAGCGAATCCCCTAGTGGCAGCGATGGACACGGGAGAGAAAGCGGGCGGTTATATGGTTCGGAGTGCCGACCGTAAGCAGGCACTGCCGCACAAAATGAAACTTGTTCCAAAATCGCCGCACAGTCTAACTTGTTGGAGATGCGTGGCGCGCGCGAGCAGAAATAGAAATGCGAGGCTCTCGGAGCCAAGAACGGACAGCCAGTCAGAACAAGTTCAAACAAGGCCGGCATGAGCGGATACCAAGTAAATATGGCAGAGAGGAGACCTTGAGAACGAGGTGCGTGGATGACGGATGATGACTCACTTGGTTATTTTAGTGGCGTATTTACTATCGGCGCGGTATCAAACATATCGCCGGAAGCTACACAATGCCGCAAAGTTCATCATAGGAGCGAGCGCTCCGCCCGAGTACCGCAATGAACCCCGTGGTGGTCGGGAGAGAGATGAGATTGGCGGTGGCGGTGCAAAGCTCTGATCCGCGTTACCATTTGGGTTCACTATGTTCCCACCACCACACGACCCTGTATGACCTCAGTGCCTGTGCTCTGTGCCTCTGAATTCAATAGGACAGTACTCGAAACTTGGACAGCTGGGCGGACTCGGTGATCTTGCCAAAAACAAGGACGACAGTGACATGAATTCAGAATGGCAGACCCAGGCTTTGAGTCCGAAGAACACCAAGTGGAGAAACCGAGAAAACACAAGAACGGGATCTTGAAGTCCACCAAATGGCCTGGACCAACGGGAGTCGTCTGTATATATAGATATCTATCGAAAGCACCCTAGATCGAGCAGATGCATACCACATACAACCGGGTGTGGCCCTACTCTGTAATTAATCCAATATCTGCGCTCCTTTTTTGGATCTTGTTGGAACCAATAGAGCAATCCAGTATTGGCAGCGAACCCGTTGCAAACGCCGGGGAATTCTTCGCTGGGTATAGGACATAAGTACTAGTCAGGAGTAATCAAGGTACGAATTTAGTCTGTCAGGCATAGGAACAGTAACGAGAAAGTAGGACCGAAAGCAAACCGGAAGGCGGGGACCTGGTGACAAAGTGCGCCGCGGGGCAGTGGCGCACATGCAACTCGTACTCCAACAGATCTACCCGGATCCAGGAAGGCTTGGAATTCCTTTAAGCAATATATATAGCTGAACATTCAGCATTCGGGTGCTGCTCTGACACGTCCGTTGTGAGCCACCGCATAAAATAGCGAGAGAAGAAACCTGAAAACTGAATCCAATGGGAAACTCCTTCTTTTGAGACAAAAGATTGGCTTTGAAAAATTATCTGGGCAATGGCCCGGCCCCGAGCCGAACGGAGATCTTCTATCTATACACATGATACGCCACATAAGTACCGAGGGTAGATGCATACCAGATGCTACCGGGCCCTCCTGCTCTTTCTGGATCCTTCGATCTCGGTGCTCTTTCTTCAGCTGCACAAAAGATGGAAATCCAGCAGAGCAGAAATCATCAAGTTGAACAGAGATGCAGCCCGAATCAACTGTCGAGCCTAATTTTGAAGCCACGCGGTGTGCAGGGTTGCGGGTTGCGATGTGCGATTGAATCAGAGTCTGCCAGTGGCCAGGCAGTCGACCACCGCCGCGTATATTACTGACGAACCCGAAAATCCCTTACGCCGGAATCTGCTGCCATCTTTCGGAATTCAACCGAAATTTATTTACACGAGGCTTCAGAAATGTCTTTGAGAATTTTTGGCCAGTCGAAATCAACGTCAGAAATCAATCAGAGAGACAATGGCCCGCGGAGAACATATGAGGCATGGGGAGGTCGGGTCGGGTCGCTTGACCATTTAAATTGGCATCAACAACAACGTGTCAACAACGCATCAACAATCCTTGAATGTATCGACCCTTTGCCCTCCCCTTCTGTCTCCCAGTATATGTACTACTATTTAAGCCTTCCCTCGACAAATGCTGCTCCCTCCGCCATATTTCTAATGCTTTGAGCATGCATCAGAGCACAAATTTGGATTTTGGACCCCTAAATTCCCAAAGTCTTCAAAGATCCAACGGGAAAAATGCTTTTTGAAAAAGTGAATTTATTTAACCTAACTGCAATAGCCTCAGATAGGGGGTTGAATTGTGCCCATTTCTGCAATGGATCCACCCAATCACTATCATAAAAGAAAACCCCTTTTGAAGCAAGTTGTTCATACAAATATCTGAACAGTGGCAGAACATTGCTTGTCTAAAGAATCAATACTAAGGGGTGGGTCGGGCAGCGCACAGGCTTGGCGCAAGGCTATAGTACTTAAAGTTACTGCCAGAAACAACTGGACGGTCCGCATTGGCCGGGCCTGGGCCCTGCACGTGCCAGCACAGCCCCTGGGTCGGGTCGGGTCGGGTCGCACCGACCCGACCCAAGCTCCCCATCACACCGACTTTCTGGGCCCGCGAGAGCTATTGATGGCATCGCCGACAGCTGTCGGAGTTTGAAATGCTTGTTGCTTCCCTACCACCATCATCATCTCCGCCAGCCCGTCCTCCTCATCCCTCTGCCCCTTATACATCTCGTGACCCCTCGGTTATTTCATGCGGAGCTGCATTGCGCACTATTTCACCTGTTTCGTGCAGTCAAAGCATTGACGGATCGCATTCTACACTATTGACTGCGTGTCAAGATTTTACACCTCAGATATGATCTGTCCTTGAAACCTTCCTTTGTATTCTGCTATGTGCTGTGCCCTGCACCGTCATAGCCAATGCATTATTTCTGGAGCATCTTATTTTGTCGCTAAAGCTGTCATGCCGGCGCTTAACAACCCTGCATTCTCCCCCCACGAGATCCACATTTTTTTGTGATTATCTTAGACTCGTCACCAGTCTGCCGCCCATGGCGGACTGGTGACCAGTCTACGATTATATAATAACATTGATCCACGCACGGGTAATTGACAGACTACAACAAAGCGAAGTACGAGCTCAAATTTGTTGTAGCGTCTGTTTATAAGAGACTAAATTGTTATATCGGTTTCCCGTGCTGCCACGACAGGTTCCAAACCACCTTGATTGCACATCTCTTCTCGATGAGCAGTATCCGCGGGTGCGCTAAAATATTCCTACCCATTTGATTCATCGCTCATTCAGCATATTTCGTGCGAATTGCGCTCAGAGAGAATTTATGCATATTTCCTCATGCGACTCCCAGTCAAAGCCTTTGTGTTAGAACGTGCCCCGCTTTACATAAACAAGTTCGTCGCAGCTTAACCTTGAAGTGACCTGCAACTTACGAGCAGCACCTAGACTCAGCATCGGACAAACAAATGTGTGTTTCTCTTGACGTTGGTGAATTCCTGTGGTCCAATTGCGGGTGCTTCAAGTGATGTAAGTGTACGCTCAAAAGCTGGCTCAGGAGGTGGCTGTGTCCATGTGTGGGAACATCAAAGCCGTGGCGCCGCCTTTCTGCTCTTGCTCTCACCAGTGTTCTCTGCTCGCCGTGTCCTGGCCGTGTCTGAATCAAACACCGAATGGCACATGTGATCCATGTCGACCTTAAGCGTACCTTCGCTGTCCGTCCATTGTCCAACTGGAGTTGTTGGGCGCTTGGATGTCGTGGGACGTCGTTTGGATTGGCGCGGCATACACTTGTGGTCTTGTCTGCGGTTCTTCTTCATATCGTTGTCCAGGCGAGCATCTCGACTCCCCCCGCTGAAATATTCTCGGCGCTCACCAAAAAATTGGTTTGTATCGAGTTGATTATCCTCCCACAACTGTTTGCGATGGATTACTTGTAAGTTGTCAAACCTCAAACCTTCTGACAATTCTCCCCAAGGCAGCTGGATGGCAGATGAGCCTCAACAATGGCTCCACGCCGTAAGAGACCCCGGACATATGGAATCCCCTTCTTATTTCCGCTAAACCACTTCGACCCCCCATTTCTAGCTTACCCGTGCGGAGGTTCTGGCGTAGCAAAAGCTCTATTCCCTAATTTCACCGCTCATATGCCCGGATCAACGTGCAAATAGTTGGCTCTCAATCATTCGTTCGTGGCAGATGTAATCTAATAATAATATCATCAATAGTGCCGGCAATAAATCATCGTCTTGCCGACGATACTTATACTCTCAGGACTGCAGGTGTGTCCCAGATCCCCGCTACTCTTGATAGCAATCAATTCAATGGGCGTTTTCAGCACCGTTCTTTTCGCCGCCCCAATCCTTTTCCGAATTACCGCTGGTACGAGGCCTCCTCCGCCGTGTTTCTACACAATCGTCTGACTTGATTGCGTTCTAAGGATACGCGTGGGCCCTCCGTCTCAGAGACGACACTGTTCCTGGCGATCCCTGCTTTTCAATCTGTGCACCCTTGGTCTCAATCGTATGTGCCCAACAGCTTTTGCCGTCCACCCGCGATCCCGCTCATGCCTTTACAGAACGGTACCGACTCACAGTGCACCAACAGCTTTATCGAGCAAGACGCACAGTGCTTCGACTGCGGCGCCCTGCTTGACCCCGTGACGGTTCCGAACCAGGTGCAACTCGCGCAGACAAGTCTCGACCGTGCGCAGTTGTCCGTCATTTCTTTAAAATCCCTCGCCTAATTATCTTGTGTCCGGCAGTGCTCGTGGCGACATGCCGGCAGCTGGGACATAACGTCAATAATGTGACGGTCGCGGGTTCGTTCAAGGGGTTCGCGAGTACCACGGGCGGGGGTGCAGGCGCGAGTCAAACCATCTCGCAATCCCAATCCGGATCAGCGGCCGGTTCTGCATCTGTGTCCAACTCTGGGGCAACGTCCCAGCCTACGCCGACGACCCCATCTGCATCGGCCGCCGCAAGTCCGAGTGGTACCACAAAATCCAATGGCGGCAATGGTCCGGCCCAGTGGACCAGAGTGCATGTCGTTGCTGTGGGAGTTGTGGCCGCCGTACTTCTAGGTCGTATCTCCGGATTCTGAGGCCCTCCCTCCTCGTACTGTCTTACAATTGGCGGACATTGTGGTAGGGTCGGAGGGCCCGCATGTGGAAATGGTTTTATTTTTATTTTTATACGCACTTCTGATTTATCCCCGTATCATGTTACATCATCTGTTTGTACCGTAAACAGGGACCCATCGTGCAATTTTACGATCGTACCACCATCCTCACGGCCAGTGCAAGGCAAGCGCCTAGAGGCTGCATCGACGCACCTCGCCCCTTCCTCTCTGGAAAGCCGTCAGTGGGCTTCTAGCCACCAACGTCGTTTCTTCACGATCCTCGCTCGTACTCGTTACGCACCATTTTTGGAATTCCTTACTCTCTTTCGTCGCTCTTTTTGCACTCTACACCTCGGGACCACTTTCCTATCTTTGTATTCAGAATCTACTTTACGGTTACCGGACTACCGACCCATTCCAAGAACCTACGTCCCGGGATTTCTGCCCTACCACAACGTTCTAGGTGGCTCTCTCCCTGCAGACTCGCGCGATTATCATCATATGAACTCCGTCGTCGATTGCCAGACACTCAGTGACCATACTGCCGTGATGCTCTTACCAAGTATTTAAATCCCTACTCTCCGACAGCTACGTTTACTCCTTCAAAGTGAATAGGTGACTGAGATCTCTTGGTCTACGAGAGGCTTAATGAGCATGAACGCCGCCGGTGTCAACTCGATTGTATCGTCCCTGCATCTAATGCACAAGTCCTGAACTGTGACGGTAACGCTGATGCCATTGGAAGCTGCGAAATGAGATTGGCTATTGAAGACTCGGCATAAACTCTGTTCTTCTCATTACAGAACCTGGGCCCGGTTCTCGGTTCAGATAGTTTAGGGTTTCCCACTTCTGCCTACTGGTTTTTTTGCTCAACATTTGCCTAGAAACGTATGCCATCGGCTTCTTATCCGCGCCTAGGTGCCCGCATCCGAGTTAACAGTATTTCCGGCCAGGAGACTTCACTTGTGTTTCGCTTCCCAGATAATATCGGATGGGATAAGAAAAATCGCTCTCGTATCTATCTACGCTAAAGGTCTCAGCCACATAGACCTCCGCATGTCCGCAACCGGCAACCACATATTCAACTCCCCTTTGAGCCTGACTGAAGGTCCTTGATGCTGTTGTCTCCCCCGTTTGTATACGTGGCGGTGCGGGGCTTGCGCCTACGTGCGGCGGACTTTCGCAGATGCGTCTGATACAGACCCAGAGGCACGGGTTTGGGAGTTTCTTGTGATCCACCGCCCGACGCAGGTAATGTCGGGTAGAAAGTACCACTGGCGGGGATGGGGCCATCATTCTCTATAGTTGAATTGAGTTTATATCGACAGTGAGGCCAGATTTGTAAATCAGACGGACGAGTTTTGGGAAGTGATTTATCTGCAGCTATGAAAGCGATTAGGAGGGAGTCTATATGGACAAGGATGCTGAATCGTACACATATCAAGGTGGGTCGGTGTCGAGCGCAGAGTCTGGCGAGTTTGCTGGAGGGAGGAGACCCGCGACTTATAATATACGTGCCTACGGGCTATTTGAGCTTCCGGGCTCGGGCCGTTCGGGCGTGTACTAGGCCCTTCTAGATGCCGGAGACTATCTTTGGTGCTGTGAGCGTGGCTCGGCTCGGCCATCGGTGCGGCATCTGCTCAGAGATGATGCACATTCCGGCAAGTTCAGGAATGTTCTGAATTTGGACAACATCAATATAATAGGGTTAGGCTGACTCCCGGAATTGAAATTAGTGGATCCAGATTTTGTAGGACAAGTCCTCGATGGTAAAACACTCAGCCTGGCAAAAAGAAAACCTCCACAACACATGCTGGTCAATTTATTTTGTGTGGAAACCCGGCCTTTTGGCGAGCGTTCCCATCAAGTGTTCCCATCAAGTGCCGAATGATGGCCGGTTGGAAGATGCGTTAACCTGATTTTGAGCATACATACTATACTCCACCGGAAGAAACAAGGATTACCTAAAAGAATCCCTTCCGATTCCCATTCCTCGGAAAGCAATTAATTACAGAGGTGAATTCACGCACTTGGACATCCCGAGAAGTCCGAGTGATTTCCGGTGGGCAAAATTCTGGCTAGGTGTTCCAAACCGGCCAAATAACGACAGTGTCATGCACTTGGCAAGGCATGGGTGTGAGAAAATTATCCGAAATTTAAGGCTTGATTGTGGAGTGGTCAGGTAACAAGGCCAAAGAGCTCGCAGGAAACCACGTAGTCGCCGAAAGACAGCCCGGTTGAGTCACTATTGATTTGCCGCCCGGTTTAGAGGGTCAAACCGGTGGCTATGTCCCTGGCCATGTCGACGGTGGCTATGTATTAAGCGCAATGGGCCCGACACTTTTCCTGGTCACGTGAAGGCCTGACCAAAGCCGAGGCTCATTGTTCGCTGTATTAAGACACTTGTGGCTTCGCGTTTCGGTGATTCGAGTGCGCCAACAATGAGAAAGAAATATATTTTGTAATTAAAACGAAAAAAAAACAATTGTTTTAACAACAATTGCGGTCACGAGCCTGAGCATTTGCCACCTACCGTTACTCTGCACCTCGCCACCGCGATGCCCGCTGGTTAACCTTCCACTGCCGACCCCGATAAATCTTTCTGCAGCACTTGTTCACTTTGGAGGCTCGCAACAGACGAATTCTTCAATATTAAACTCGGTAAATGCCCCAAAACCTCTGATAGAACGCGCCAAGATGTGGAAAGAGGCAGCAGAAATTGCTATTGAGCAAGCGGGCCAAAAGGGCAACACAATCTGGGTGAAGAGTGTCTTGCGTAGGGGTGTTGGAGAGGATGTCGAGGACTTGGTGAAAGACGTGCGAAGATACAAGCTCGAATCGGAACCGCGATACAACTTGGGCAACCGCAGGTGATCGGGAAGAAAGACGACGAAGAGATAACAAAATGGCATTTGTACTTGATTAGATATGGTCGAATGTGTGGTCTCACAGACAACTCACGTTACCGGATATCCGCTGGTTTTCGTCGCGTCAAGAGGCAAGCACGTGAGCGTGTAACAGGCCCCATTGGCATCAATAAATCAACGCGCGTCTCAATCACATCTTAATTATTTATTCAAGATAAGTACTTATTCACAAAATGGGCACTTGACAACACAGGCTTCAAAGTGCTAGTATCCCGATTCGGGAGACAATCGAGAGATAGTGGCCGTCGGCATCCTCGGCCGTTCACGTGACCAGGAATTGTGTCGGGTCATTTGCACGTAGTTGGCTATGTCCATTCGCTTTGACCCTCCAAACGGGGTGGCAAATGAGTAGGGAGCTTTGGGGGACATGGAATGGCTTTAGCACGAAGTATATACTCGAGTACATTATTAGGCTACAATCGAGGCCTTTATTCCAGCAATCATTGAGGGAGGCAACATGTGATGCCCGCTGTACTCTCGATTGACATAAATCAGGTCGCCGCCGGTAAGTTCTTGTGTGTACGCAGAAATAAAGCGTGCAGCACGGTTCACAGACCTTATCAGAGTTCAAAAGTCAAGTGATAAAATGCAGATTGAACTGCTTTAAACTCACCAAATAATAGACAGCTGCAGGACATTACCCAGGGAATTCTTCACATTGTTCTCCATTTCGTCAATGTTGGTGGTCCTCGCAGATGTCCGATAATGAAATTTGGCTGCCCTCCAATACATCTCGATGAAGTTCAACTCGCAGTGATACTTGGGATAAAAGTCACAGATGTGACCCCGGGATTCGACAAGTTCTTCGAGTGCTGACTTCTGGTTGACAAAATCAGGTTTGTGAAACAGAATAATACTCAGTCAGGCACTCATGGAAGTACAACTGAGGTGCAACTCCTGCAGTGCACGAGTATACTGTACTATTAAATTCAATTCGTCAAGGGGTGTGACGCGTGACCCGAAATACCATTTCGTCAATTCGTCAAAGGGTCCCCAGCTGCGTGACAACCCCAAGTATTTCGTTAACCCCAGGAAATATTTGAGGGGTTGTAAGACATGTAGAGTAAACCATTAGGATGACTCAGGAATCACCTGAGAAGTTTTATTTCAGCAAATCTGTTGAACAGGAAAAAAAATCCATTTTTCACCGTTGAACTTCGGTTGAACTTAGTTTGAAGCATGATGTTTGTGAGGTTTGAAGCAGGAAACCTTGAGAATGGCAAAAAAATAGTAGGAAGAGTGTCCGCGGCTAAGGAAACTTGCTCAGAGCAGCCCTGAACCCAAATTTTAAACCGACCGTGACGAAAAGTATATTCGTCAAGAGCCTCCGCGACGCGTGACTGACGAATTGATTTTAATAGTACAGTATAAGAGGCGATCGGTAGGTAAGGAGGCCGGAGGCAACGGATCAGACAGTAAACAAGAAAATGAAATAGGAGGAATAACGGTGTCAACAAGCGACGACGGGAATCGTCTCCCCGGCCTCTACTTCGACAATCCCCCTGGCGCGGATGTCTATAGTAAGTAAGCATCGTAAGGAACGGGATGTGGAATAGTAGTATAGCAAAAATGATCACACATCATCAGACCATGGGCATCTCCGCCCCTCCACTAGTACGCACTTGCGTCTACTTAGTCAGACCCAGAGTATGGACGAGGGTGAGGTGAGTGTCTCGCGGAAGTATCTTGGTCAGACGAAACGCACTCGAGCTCGATATCGCCTTCCTCGACGCGCTCGCGGACATAGTGCTCGCGCACGTCGACGTGCTTGACCCGGGCATGGCCCTTCGCATCCCTAGCCATCGCCGCCATGCCTCGATGAGCAAAAGAATTTCTATTTCTATTTTTCTATTTCATTCCCATAGCGCGGACTGATTCCTAAGGAGGGTTCCTCCATGGTCCTCCACAAGATGATGGAGATCGCCGAGTCGTACCTCGGTACCACCATCGACAACGCTGTCGTCACCGTCCCCGCCTACTCCAACGATTCGCAACGCCAGGCCACCAAGGACATATCTCCAACATGAACGTCCTGCGAATCAACCTTCCGCCACTGTCATTGCCTACGCGAGCGTAACGTCCTCATCTTCGATCTCGGAGGAGGAACCTTCAAAGTGTCCCTCCTGACTGTCGAAGAGGGTATCTTCAAGGTCAAGGCCACTGCTGGTGACACCCACTTGGGCAGCGAGGACATCGAAAATCGGCTTGTTAACCAGTTTACACAGTAATTCAAGCGCAAGAATTAAGGGTATGTCCTTTTTAATTTTTTTCTCATACGTGTTATTAATCCCTATCTATAGATCTCTCCTCCAACCTCCGCCCACTCCGTCGTCTCCGCACCGCTTGCGAGCGTGCCAAGCAAACCCTCTCCTACACCGCCCAGACCTCCATTGAAATCGACTTCCTCTTCGGGGTATCAACTACTATACCTTGCTTACCCGTGCCCGATTTTGAGGAGCTCCGCTAGGACCTCTTCCGCAGCACCCTCGAGCCCGTCGAGAAGGTCCTCTGGGATTATCGACATCTACAAGATCGTTCTTGTTGGTGGCTCCACCCGTATCCCCCGTATCGTCAAGCTC
Source organism: Mycena leptocephala (assembly GCA_029378395.1). Lineage (NCBI taxonomy): Eukaryota > Fungi > Basidiomycota > Agaricomycetes > Agaricales > Mycenaceae > Mycena > Mycena leptocephala. The sequence goes on from JARJLF010000240.1 coordinate 250,892, forward strand.
GTCTCGGACTGCTTCAACACGGTACCGCCATTCCAGGCCGCCATCATCTCCGGCGACGACGGCCTCCCCGACGTCGTTCCCATCTCCATTAATATCAAGACCACCCGACGTATGCAGTGTAATGGGAGGGAGACACGACACGATGCGCCTGCGATCAATGTCTGCAAGGAGGGAGCAAGGGAGAAAAATGGACTCAAGTGCAAGGGCAGAGGGAATCGAGAAAAGTGTCCGTCTTTTTCTTTTGGGAAGCCTGGCGCAATTGGGCCCGCAAAACTGATACGGTAGTAGTTTTGCATTACATACAGGATGTTGCAGTCTAGTTAGCTGTAAAGAATGCATATGTCCATATCTTTGTAAGAGTAAGAGCATCGCTGAGACATGGCTGAACACACGCCGACAAAAAAAGAGACTTCAACTTATCGCAGCGAATCCAAGTAGACCAAGTAAACCTTTCGAGGGTGGAGCTCCATCCTCCTCCTTCATGCTCCTCTCATTCTATTTGAAAAAAAAAAAAATTCAAATAGGCGCCAGGACATAGCACCAAAGCCGGACCGAGTGACGCATCGTCGCGCTTAGACTCGCAACCAGTCTGTTTTAGGCAACCGACTTTTTGATCACGAGACGAGCAAAGGGATCAAAAAGTTCTATATAGAGTTCGGGTGACCGATCGCTCCGGTGACTCGTCCCGATCGCTCCTGGTCACTCCATTTCAAACTCCGCTAAGCGTGTGCCGAACCCTTTTGGCGGGTGGGTCACCACCCCATCTGGATAACTTTTGGGACAGAGACAAGCTTGATATCAGTCTCGGCAATCTGAGGAATATTAACCAGCGACGCCAACTGAACGAAATTGCTTGTGGACATTCGAATGCGATATAGGTCCAATTTGGCAGAGTCCTCAAATGCCGCCTTGCATTTTCTCGCCGGAACACTCTTCAAAATCACCGCCCTGGTCGATGGCGACATTAATAGCTTAGTGCCTGGCTCATAAAGGACGTAACGCTGAGGTCCATCAGAAGATATATCAGTGAGTAGTCATAATTTCTTACCGAGGAGACCGTTCTGAAGGCAACACCAGGCCACAAAACCGAGTTTAATTTCTTCAAGAGTTGGCCACCGTTCCACGCAAAATACGTCGCGCAGAAGGCAGATAATTGAGGAATGGATGGTTGAGCAGGAAGCCAAAGTTGAGCATTAGGCTGCACTCCAACGAATCCCGGCGACCTCGACGTCAAAGGATTGATGTATAAATCCGCAACCTGTGCGTCCGGGAATCCATCTAGGATGCTATCAGCCAGCCTCGGCTGACGTTTTGGAAGGCTCCCAGATGCATTTGTGCGTAATTCGTGTCGAAGGTTATTGCGCCAAATGGCCAGACGACGGCTGCGTTCTGTGCCTCCATAAGATTTCAGAATATCGACAAGGGTGTTGCCAAAGCCCTGAGTTGCTAGTGCGTGCGCTATTGTGACTCCAGCCCCCAAAACACCGGAATCAGAGTCACCACCAAGAAGAAGTGCGCAAAGGAGGAGACCACCCTGGTCTAAGGACACCGTCTCTGTGTTTTCAATAGATTCAGATGTATAAATCAATGAATTGTGCTGCATCGATGGGCTACAAGAATGAATTAGCGTATGGTGCGACGATGGGGCAAAGTTGGACAAACCCTAATGTGCGAATGACGCATTTCACACCAAACAAGAATGCGTCGCTGTCTTCAGTGATTATTGCATCGATTTCGCCGCTGTTGTTGAGCTGCGCCAACTCCGCTTCGGCCTCTCCTGGAACCTGTACCATATTGAGCAAGCTGAACTTTAAGAATGATACCTTCCTCACGTCGTAAAAGTAAAATCCGAAAGCCGTGATCATTGTTTTCAGGTGCTGTATGAGCCACGGGGGGCGATAGATAACCATAGTACCACGTTTGATAGGTGGCCGCCCCGGCCCATCAAAAATGAAGACCACTGTGAGTGAAGCCAGCAACAAGTTGCAGAGTTGGTAGAACAATTTTTCGAGAACTAGCCGTTGGCCTCCCGGTCCTGGATTAAACACATTTGCTGCCTGAAGGGCAGCAACAATAGCATTAATTCTAATGCTGCCGGCAGTTAGGTTGGATAATATAAAATAGCAAATACTCGGAATACTTACCTGATGTCATCGCCAACAATCAGAGTTCTGAGTCCTCGGTTATTGCGCTGAAAACCCTCAATAGTTGCAAGATTCAGTAAAGATCTTGTTTCAGCTGCAGGCCCAATAATCTAGATGAGATCAATGCAATGAGGCTAGAGTTGTCAACAGGCCGTCTGGGTCGACGTACCTCCCACAGCTTTGGGACACCCATCTCAACAGAATAATGTTAAGAGGTAAAGAGAGGAAAGGACGAGGAGAACGTCTCCTGTCTCGGACCAAGTGACACAAGGAATAAGGATAATTTATAAAGGGTGTTATACATATACAAATCGATTAATGTAATTAATGTAATGGGATACAGCATACTGGACTGCCTCAAATTTTCGGTTTTTTGCTCGGACATCTTGCATCCACGGCGGCACGCCTTTTTCTACCGCCACCGGGTTCTTCAGATGCCTCTTCAGGTGTGGCGTCCCAGTCAGTGGTCCCGTGAGTCACGGCGGCAGCCTACAAAAAATTAAAATTTGATGCTGCTGGATCAATCCAGTCGTACCTTCTTGCGCTGGCGGGCCACCTCCGTACCCAACCAATTCATCCCCATCGCGTTGCCGCCAGCTTCTCTCACACGTAGAGCCTCCAGCTCCGCAATCACCACATCGGGGGATACACGCCGCGTTGTCGATTGTCGGACAATCCATTCCGGTATTTCACGGAATCGCTCCCACGTCTTCTTGAGATTTTGCTTCACCTGAAGCAGTAGGGGTTAGAAAGCATTGTATAATTCTGCTAGATTCCGCACCTGTTTCAAGTCCGAAGTACGCCACTTGTGTTTGAAGAATTGCTCGACAAGCTTGAGTGGAGGCTTCATGTGTGTTTCTGTACCGTCGTTATTCACCGGTATGTGTTCGCCGTGCGCGTAGATATCCCAAAGTACATTGACGCTATTGAATTGATCCAAGGTCTTATTCGGTCCCCAGACATCCCAGCACATCTCGGGCTGCTCGATTGCAGGAAAGACATCCTCTACCCAGCGAGCAGATTGCATGCCCAGAACGGGATGGACGAGACCGATGGGAGCGCCTAGTGAGAGGAACATCAGGACTGTCAATTAATAACTACGCAAGACTGACCTTTTTTATAGAAGGCCGCAAGAGCTGGAAGGACAAGCTGTACTTGAGAAACCAGTCGAGGCGCAGCGGCCGTGCGATGAGACATGCGAGGGCTTCGGGGAGAAGAACGAGTTGACGAGCGCGAAGGGGTAGTAGTAGGGGTTGAGCTTTGAGGCGGGACTTCCTCGGGTAAAATAAGCGTGCCGGGATTGGGATTAGAGACGTCGTGATCTAGGACACCAGAGGCAGTAAGCGCAGTAATTTATAAATGTTATGCATTGAATAGAAAATGATGACGGTACCATTTTGATGATAGACTGCTGCAGAAAACCCCCGAGCAGGCGTGAAGACTGCGGTACGACGTTCTAGCATGGCGCGAAGCTCACGGATCTCATTTGTTGCTGCTGAGATTATATTATTCATCCCAGTCAACGCCCTAACCAAAGCGACATTCTGGATCCTTTCTAGTTTGACAGGGTTTCCGGCAGCTGCCTGCAGAGTGGACAGCTCGGCAGGATAGCCAGTCGACATCCAGTTGCGGACGTCTGTGCTCTGGAATGCCGGGAGGCGAAAGATGGAAGACCCAGGAACTAATTGCCAGATGGCGGCGCCACACTGTAAACTCGTGAATAATGCAACAATTTTATACGGCACCGAGCTTACTTGAAATAAATATTCACGTAGCTCAATCGCCATTTCCCAGTGATGGAAAGCGCCTGAGAGATGCTCGTTGCCTAAAAGCAAGCCAATTGTCAGCCGTGTTTAATTATCAAACGAAGAGAAAGTGCAAACCAGCGACTTTCTCAAGCATACTCTCCGCCATCGGGCAGACCAAGAGCAGGAACTGTGGCGGGACACGAACCCTGCGCCAGATAGGATCATAGACCTCGTCGGCCTGATACCCTGCCGCACCGAGAATGGCCTATGTACGATGAGTCAAGAAAAGACTGAAGAGAAAGAGGAATTACCGTCTTTGGTAGTGCAGGTGCGTAGGTATCCATGTATGTCTGTCCACGGACCCATCTGAGTTTCGACGTCTCCAGAGGATCGACGCTGCAAAAGAAAGATTAGCTGACCGTAATACATTGCTTGACTACCTAAATGTGTAGTACGTACCCAACAGCTTCCTGTCGGTATCCCAAAAGGTGCCGAGGGAGATGGGCCTTCAAGCGTGACTTGAATCCCGCTCTCGCGTAGGCACGGCAATAGAGATTGTAGAGATTTTGCTCATTGAAGGGCGTTGTCGGTGATTTGGGCCCATGTAGGACTCGGACCTGCCAAAGGCCGGTCAGCCTACGCTTCGAGAAGCACAAAACGAAAAGATTACTCCGCGCCAACTTTTGTTAACAGTATAGTCCAGCTCCATGGTATCGATGATTTTCTTCTCATCATAGATATAGTGGAGATAGAATGCGAAGGCGCCAAGGGGGCACATCTCAGGCTTGAGATTGGCGATAAAGACAGAGTACACGGGGTTGATCACCTATAAATGGACGGGTATGTCAGTGAAATGCGGCAGGACGTATTGTGATCATACCGTCCGCATTCCACGTTTGCCGGCCTTCTCCTCACCCTGCATTCCGAGGACCGCATACATGTCTGTCCGCTTGTCCGGGTGCTTCAGCTGCGTAGGCTGCAGCTCGGCGAGCTTCAGTGCCCGGAAGTCATCGCCTCTATTCCCAGATGCGTGCTGCGCGGTCCATGATAAATGGCCCCATACGGCGAGTCGAACTGTGGATGAGCCTTTTTAGTACATATACACATCTACAACAGGAAAGTACTAACGCTGTCGATGGGCAAGGAACCCGAAGCCGATATCCCTCAGCTGCGTGTCGGTAACTTGCGACAGCCAAGTGTTTGCCTCAAATCTCTGGACTGCCACAACACGGACACCCAGACGAAACGCGTTCATGTCCGAGGGGCCCTCTTCGTCCTCATCTCCGTCCTCACCCTCTTCATCGCCATCCCCACCCTCGTCCTCACTGCCGTCGTCGTCTTCATAGCCTAACATTTCGTATGCATTCGCCCTGGCCACGTCGTATCTGCGCAATAAAGCAGCCTCACACTCCTCGCCCGCACTCCCATCAAGTTCCTGCAAGGGGGGTATAACAACTAGTGGCGAGTCGACGACGGCATCTTGACGAGCAGAAGGTCCGCCGGTCTGCTCAGGTGTGTGGGGGATGGCGGATGGCAGGAGAGAGGATGTAGAGGGTGTAGGTGGGAGCAAGGGCACTGCGGATGAAGCTAAAATGGAAGGAGCCGTTGAGGCTTCAAACGGAACTGCGCTTGCCACGGCAGAGGTGGTTGTCGGGGCAATTGTCAATGGTGCACTCGGATTAGTTTGCGTCACACGGCGGTGTTTTGGCATCGGCTTCGGCTTCGGCCCTGCCTGTCTTGAAGACCCAGGTGCTTCGTTGTTCGGGGCAGCGAGATGGGTGAGCGGTATGCTTCCACGTAGTTCCCCGCGAGAATTGGAAGAGACAGTAGGGAGTGCACCAGCGGGCGCGGGGAAATGGAACGATTGTCCTGCGGGTGCCAGGACCGATGCCAGTACATTGTGTGCATCCGTCGCCGGTCTTGCAGACCTTTTTGCGCCTGTCTCGGAAGGTCGCCTCGTCGACGTTGATGGTGCGTGGTTGGGTAAAGATGTAAACCTAAACGCACGAGGGAACAATTCATGAGAAGGCAGAAGGAGAAATTCATTTGTAACACACCAATGTTTCGACAACTCTGCACGTAGTCGGTCCAAGTTCGCGCTCTTGGGGACCTTCAGGTCGAGCTTGTTACATGCCTCAAGAAGGGTATTCTTGCGGGATATGTTCGTTCTGTTGACCGTTAGACAATGGAGGCAAATTAAATCAGCTCAACTCACAGCCGCTCGTCATACTCTGAACGCGTCTCATTCGCATCTCGCCGAGGAGCGTAGTTGGATGCTGCCCACGCCTCGATCTCGGCCTTGGAATACATCCGAGGGCGAGCTGCAGAAGAGGTTTGAGGCAAACGAGAACCGATACGCGATGTTGTTGCCCCATTAATCCTGGGCGGCTCTAGACCGGTGCTTCCTCCTGGGAGATTTACAAGAGCCGGATCAATGACGCCCAGTATGGTACTCATCCTGCGTCGCGCAGGCGAGCAGAGAGTTAAAAGACGATGCAAAGAGAATTCACAAGAGACCTGTGTATACTACACAGACTGTATATGGTAATCCGCCCCCTATCCTGGACCTCAGAGAGGTCACTCAAGTCGGTGACCTGGCCGAATCGGCATTCGAGCGGTCACCCGATTTGGGTGACCTGATCGATTAAAATACCACTGGGGTCTCCTCGTTCCTACCGTGATTAGCGCAGCCACGTGCTTGGCGAACGCGGTTGGTCACGTCGCGCTGCAAATACAATCAGATCATTTCATATCACGTGTGCGCGTTCTTCTGATTTACCAGTAACTATGAGTCTATAGTATGACGGTCGTTATTAGACAAAACCCTCATGACCATGTGTGAGCACACATGGGCATGCGTGGTAATGCGTGCAGTGCGTGCCCATTCGTGAACATGGATGCTCACACATGTTCCATTCGTGCCTATCGGTGTTCATTCTGGGGAGCGTTTTGGTAGCCTTGTATTGTCAATTTTACCTCTCCAGCAGTCCATGCATGCTCCACAGGTGCCATGTTTTGTCATTTTCGTTGCCTTTTATCCCAATTGGCAATTGAGCCAAATATGGTTCAACTTTAGGCTGAAATTCATTTCCACCGTATGTAGACCCCAGCTTGTGTTAAGGTCGGGAATCTATTTGAATGGCTTTACCTGGAAGTCCTGATTGTCCGGTATACATCTGAACCAGTGCTCACGATAATTTTGGAACCAAGGAAATATTGGTGGGGTATCTGAACCACCAGTCTTACTATTTGAGACCAGTTAGTTGGCCACTTAAGCATTTATGCCGCAGCCCTGGTGTTATACCGGTGCCGATGCGAGCCAAACTATGTCAGAATGAGGGCATTCATCCTACGAAGAGTTCGAGTCCGCCAGCACCGAAATACTCCAAGATTTGAGTGCGTAAGGAATTTATTTTGACCGGCAGTCCAACATAGCCAAACAACAGGTTAGTTGGCCACCCCGCCAACTAACGTATTGAGCTCTCAAATGGCAGTGGCCTGCACCTAGAATTATATATACAGGTTATATTCAGTATTTAAAACAGTTATGGTGTAGATATGAGGTATAGAAATGGGCAGAATACATGCTTGCGATCCTCGAAATTAGGCTCGTGGGATGAATGAGTGTTCTGCTACTCAGAAAAAGGCCGCGATGGGCCAAATTAGGATCCAGGCTACTTAATGGGAAGTATTTGAACGTACATGGATGCCTAACTCCATTCTAAGTTGCTGACATCTCCTCCAAAAAATCCGACTATTAGCACAGCTGAAATTGGATGATTTTGGACAATGGGCTCCAGAGCAATCAGAGGTCATTGGATAAAATCTCGTAAAGGGTCTCGGAATGAAGGATTTTATATTAAGGAGTCCTGTGTAAGGTTCCAGACCGATGGCATAGCGGTGTCGTGGACCGCGACGGTGCCAGCATGACTGGCCTACAAATGAAGTCATGCTTTTCCCGAGTGTGTTAAGAGTGATAGTTCAGTCAGTTGCCGTCCAACACTTCAGATGGAAGGCCAGTATCGGGGGATCCGAACGAGCCCCCAAAGTCGTGGATTGAGGAAGAAATGGTGGAGAAATGGCGATGGCCAATGAGGCGAGAGGTCCGATTAATGAGAAATTGGTGTCTCCACGCTTCGGATCCCGATCCGCGATGCTGTGGCTCCCGATCAACCCATTACTTTCGGCTGAAATTTGGTCAGAACATTCGTTGGAGGTCGTATTCTGTTTATAAATTATGCCCAGTCATAATTATGGAGCCCTGGTCTTATAGGAGTCAAGTGGCCAACTAAGTAGGGTGGCCAACTAAGGGGTCTCTAATAGTAAATTTCAGGGAGTTTCAAGTCAGAGACATGAAAACATTTCTCGAAGCAAAAATAGCGTCAATGACGAAGCCCAGTATGTGATATCCGAACTGCCCCACCGTCGTGCTTCGACGAATGATTTCATATCGGCCTCGCAAGATCGCTGTGCGTTTGACGCGTCTCTGGTTTCTGACGAGTTTCTCTTCGTTCCAGACGCGTAAGATGGATATAGCCTAAACTTGCAGTGCCATGGGCACTGCCTCCTGTAATAGGTCTCACTTCATCGTCGTTTCGCTCTACATTTAGATGGTGTCGATTACATCAAGAACGACGTCAGCACGCAGACTCTTGCCACCGACGCCCCCTGCGCACTTTTCGCCGTTTAGAGGCGCTCGGTATGTGCTGCTTTTACGGTCTTTCTTCTCTGGCTGCATCATCAACTCCACGCAGTCCTTCTCTCAAGCCACCGGGTCCGCTACTCTGCGCGAGCGGTGGCTGTCACTTCCCGTGATCTACTTGACCTGACCTCCACCCTTTTTCGATGGTGCGTCGCATTGATTGATCTAAGTTATATATCTTTTCTGATTTAATGTTTTCTTTTCGTGTCCGCACTGGGAAGATACGTCATGTCTTCCTGTGATTGTCTAGTTCAGGTACGTTCCAGCCTTGTGACTGACATCGCCTCTGAGAACGCTTGAGGTACATTCAAATATGTTTCCTTCGTGCAGCTCAGGTATTAACTGACCCGAGTTCCCTCGGAACTTATCTACCTTCGGCTCTGGACGCGGATTTCATGGTGAGTCGGCCTTGCTTTCTCAGCGAGTCATCTTCATTGCCGACATTGCCCACCTTGATTTGCGCAGCGATCCAACCAGAACATGCTTCGCGGTATGTTTTCAGCATGTCCGCGATGCTCTCGACTATTGTTTCTTGGATTTGCGTGCCCGCAAGGTCGTTCATCTTCTCTCGTTTCTTTTGTGGTGAGCGGCCATATAGTTAATGTGCGTAGCGCGCATTAACTGGTTCATTTTAAAGTTATCCACGTATATCAATCCAGGCACGGTGATGACTCTTGAGGCCTGAAATCCAAACCGGACTTGAGCATCACTAGTACGCAACTTGTACGCAACTCATTCCCCCGACCAGACCCTCACACCTTTGCAAACTGAGTGTAGGCGGCGATCCCCATTTTCCTAAACATGTTTTTCTTCTTCTTCTTCGTCTTCAATTTGACTCTCAATGATTGGATCATAAACTGCAACCCCAGTACTGCCCGGTGGTAAGCTTCCTCCTGCATCTGCACAAATCACAACATATTCACTATGACCCGATTCGTAACAGTCTGTTGTTGACCTTCTTGCACCACCGAACACTGAACTCATCCCAACAGCCTATTGTATCCGCGCCCATACAATTTTTTCACCAGCATGCCGAATCAGCGGTACGCGAGCGTCATGAGACCTCGCAGTACAATTCCGCTTTCATTCGCGTGTCATACACCTCGTTTCTCGCCGACTCCCAACTACTCCAAGAAAACAAATCAGGTGTGTAGGAAAGTCCTCTGTGGTGTAATAGTGCTTGTATCAAATAGGCTGAAATCTAGACATCGCCGCAGTCAACGATTCCCGGTTCTGGGAAGAATATCATTCCAAATGTTTCAGATCGATAATAAATCCCCCCCCCCCCCCCCGTTCCGAGGCTGATGGCAAATCGATCGGGAGACCGATTAAAACCGATCCTGCCGAGTAGAGAAAGCCTCGATTTTTCGGATTTCCAGTGTAAATATAAAGCCTGTATTATGCCGGGATACTTCCTCAAACCGGCGTTCCGAAGCGGGGCCGTGCCGTGTAATACTACCTACCTACCTACCTACCAGCGGATCGCGTTCGATGAGCAGGCAGGGGATATACCAAATTGTAATTGCCGGTGGAGTACTCATTGTTGTGGTCCCGCGTTGCCTGTCGGATCTTGAGCTGAGTTGTTTTTCCTCTTCACGATTGCTTGATAGACTCGTTACCAGTCTGCCCTACAACGGCAAATCTTAGTGCAAGCACTAAGATCGCACAGTTTCAAATGGAGTCTGCTGCCCTCTGAACCCAGCTTGCCGATCTCCGGTCAAAGGAAGGTTCACTGCGTCGTGATATGGCCGCTGGCACTGCCAAGGAGAAGCTGGAACGCAAGCGCCTCGATTCCGAACGCCGCGAGCTCCTTGAAACTCTTGCAAAATGAGATTGCAAAACTAAAACTCAAATTTCATCGTGCGAACTGGTGCCTCTGGCTCCAAAAGCTCCTCCCAGTACGTGTCATTTGCACAATTGTATCGCGACCGTTGGCCACTTCGCAGCGGCCAAGGCCCCCGTGAGTCTTGTCCCGAAGACGCCCGCATCGTCGTCACGAAAACTCACGTACGTCTGTTTATGCTTGTCTTTTACTCTCCTGATTTGAGCATCGTTGCCAGCCTTACGGGAATGGACAATACAAGTAAAGATAATATGATGCTCAAATCTTGCAGTCGATTGCTGACGACCTCGTAGGGTATGCTGCTGGTCTTCGGTGGCAAATATCGAGACTGCTCCCGCTCGGATGAACCTGTCGTACGTCTTTCTACAATCGCAGAAGCGACGAGGGGTTTGAGGGATTCGGTCCTAGGGACGAAGACCGCTTCAGTGGCCTCTTCACTGAAGCTGATACGGAGGATGCCGTCGAACCCACAGAGACAATGTCGCCCGCAAGAGGATTGGCACCCAGCTTGGGACCGTGGCCCAGCCAGGTTCGTAGATTGCAGCGATGGAAGACTACGTTTTTATGTCAGTATGCACGATTGTAACAATTCCGCAGGAGTGTCGGCGCAGTGAGGTGAGTCAAATTTGCACGGGCTGAGGGTACGCGTCGTCCTAAGAACTCAAATCGGGCCGCCGAGCAGAATTGCGTCTGAGACAATTATGGAATTCCTTGCCTCCCCACCACAACGATCTTTAGGCCTTCACCACTGCTATGTACTACCTACTAGCTCAATCCAATGAAAGCACACAATCTTGGTCGATCGCCTGCACCTCCGGTCTCGACTGAACCCATCGAAGCACCACCGGTGGAAACGCGGCGCCATAACCCGATGCTACATCGATCACGCACAAGAGCTCAAACGCCACGCCTTCGAACGACTCGACAGGACAGGTCTTCACGTAGTCCTCGAGCAATACCAGGTGCGGTTGCAGCTGCTCCTGGGTGCGTATTTTAACACAGTATCTATTCGGTTCGGGCGGAAAGCCAGGTGGGCTTGGCCTAACTTCGACTAGCACTTGGTGAGCGCCAGAATCTAGATCTATTCGATGCTTGTGTTCTGATGATCCGTGAGGAAGAGGATTGAACGGTGCTTACCCGGGGGCGTAAAGTCTGTCATGATTGTTAAGACAAGGGTGTCAAGGTCCGCCTTAAATGAAGAGAGAGGGAGAGGACTGAGCTTACTGACTGGTTACTGCGCCGCTGGGGTTGGCTTGACACCGGTGTTCCGATCATGTCCGGTCGGAAGGTGCTGCGCGGGTACCAGGTAAATGCGATGCACACTTTCGTTCGTCACTCTCAGTAGGGATTGATATTACTTCAGATCACCCAGTACCGAGCGCCTGGACACTCACAATTTCGAAAAAGTGGTGTAGACATCATACAAGACGGATTTGAGCTCGGCGGCTGTCTGGAAGTTCCATAGGCAACTCACTTCACCGCGCCCACAAACGCTGCGACCAACGATCACGGAAGAAACCTGCTTTCACTCCGATCTCCGTCTCGCCAATCGATAACTGCGTGGTTCTCCGTCGCCCACTGTCGCGCACAAGACGCGCCTCATTTAACGGATCCCAGATTGTATTGGAATTGTTATAGCTCCCATTAGATCCGTGGCTACACACGCCCCGGAGAATCTAACATGGCAGTGGTTTTCTCTGATCTGATTCCCGCCAATCACTCTTACCATAGTTCCCCAGGGCTCCGTGTGGGACGGTCTTCCGCTTGACACAAGGTTAGGTCCCCTTGAACTACAACCACTGATCCGTGGTTAGAAACCATCACGGCAAAATATGACCAACAGCCGTTGGCTGCCAGTATAAATCCAAAAGTTTAGGATTTCTTGTGGTATCGGCTGGTCCGTGCTCACTCCTTCACTAACCCACTCTTGCTATGCGTGTGGCTGGCCTCATCGCACTTGCTCTTTCTCTCTCCGTCTTTGCTGCGCCTGTGCTGGATGTCGGCGGCAAGGTGCATGTAAGCCGGAACATACCATCAATTTCATTTCCCCCAATCTGACTGGCTGAACCGTAGAATCGGCGCGTCTCTCTTGCACCTGCGAAGACGGCTTCTAAAATCACGACAAAGGCGACAACCACCCGCCCAGTGATAAACCAAACTACGACCACCCCTAAAACGACACCCAAGACAACTTCTAAACTCCGTTCTTCAATTTCGAAGCCACTCGGGACAACATCAAAACTACCGGTCTTATCTTTGAAATCCCAGCCAACTACTTCATCGAGGCCGCGTATAACGTCATCTGCCACTGTAAAGACCCATGTTTCCGCGCAAGTAGTGAACAGGTCGACAACCACCCATTCGGCGATAAAACCAACCACGACTGTTTCGAAGACTACAGTGCCACCGACAGCGTCCAAATTCCCTTCGACAACGTCCAAGTCTCGTCAAACAGTATCCAAACCACCTCGCACCTCATCCAGACCACTATTATCAACCTCGACGGCCGTGAAACCATCGTCATCGGCTTCCAGTCCTCGTGTGTCGAGTTCTGGTGGGTTCATATCCTATCATTCGATCGGCTAGCGCTTATATTCATCCTTCAGCTTCAACCGCCAGCAAGCCGAATACTTCTGTGACAACAAGTTCTACTCCGGCCCACTCCCTGGCACCGGTCCCGTGTAAATTACCCCATCTTACTTCGAAGCATATTTTCTCTCATACTTTGATCGTCCAGCCTCACACAAAGGAGCCTCTGCTTCCAGCAGAGTTTCAGGATCGAGCACAGCGCCCGGGCCGTCCTGGGTGTCCTCGACAAACGTCTTTCCACATCTTCAGATGCCAGGTCCGGAGTGCCATCTTCGTCGAAATCGGCCTTTTCCGCCTCAACTTCGACATCTGTCGCAAGCGTCTCGAGATCCCTCTCCGCTGCGCTGAGTAGTAATTCGGGATCCGTTTCTGCATCCGGCCGCACGTCAACGTCAGCATCACCAACTAGTCCTTCGATATCCCCTTCCGTGTCTGCACTTTCCTCGGGATGTCCCCGTGAGTCCCCCCAGAATTTTCAGCGCGCGGGGGATGCTGATTGAACCGCCAGCCATGCCTACCCAACCATTGCTCATATACCGGATGAAATCCCTGATCAGTACACGGTCACCTTTGACAAAGGCGCCGACCTGGGGGCGCATTTGACCCAGCTCCAGAACTTATTGACGCCAGTAAAAACTGCACGACGCTGAACAACACTGTGTCCACGAAATTCGACGAGTCTTTCATGAAGTTTTATGCCGGAACCTTCGATGGACGAGTATTGGGGTTCATATCTACAGCGCAGGGAGTACAGCATATCGAGCGGTCAGAGATGGTGGAGGAGCGGGCGCTAATACCGCGGGACCAGAATGCCAAGAATGGGTCTGACTCCCGAAACGCTTTCGCTCACGCCAGACTTGATCGACGCCGAGATGGAGTACCCTGGTCGGTTATATTCCATAATATTTTCTGCTTATTGCTTATGGGTGTCCAGGAATCTCGCCCGAATAACACACAAGGGTGGTCCATTGACCCAGGGACCAAAGAACGACCTTACAGGGAACAAAGTCATCTTTCAGCTTCATCGCAGGATTGGACATATTTCATCAAGAACAATGCCAACGGGGCTAACGTTGCTGTGGGTGCCATCCCATGTAGGGTCTCATCGAGTTGGCCAGTTGATTTACCTAGATCTATGTCATCGATACGGGAATTCGCGCCACACATCCGGAGTTCAAGACACGTATCCTCATGCCAGACAACACGTATCTTGTTACGGGCACAGGTGGCGTGAGTTCGGATTCCGCTCCTTGGTACGTTGCTCACTATCCATCAGACTTTCGATGATATCGACGGCCACGGGGTACGCACAAAACCTTCTTCGTTGAAGTTACAACAAGTAATAATTTTTTTCCAGACGGCGGTTGCATCTGTGGCTGCTGGGTTGACTGTCGGAGCGGCCAACGCGGCCACAATCATTCCCATGAAGGTAATCTTCTGGCGACGGTGAAATTCTCCTCAAATATTCAACCCATCATTTAGGTCCAGACTCACTTTACGGATATCGTGGACGATGTAACTCACAAGAAGATCAACGCAATAAGCCTGAGTCAAGGAATCGGCAATGCCGTAAGGCATTATAGGGACGTCTGGAACAAGGGACAGACATTCGGCAAGTTCAAGCCCGCGATAATAAGCATCAGCATCACTATGCCAGCCGACAGCGAAGTGTTGGAGGAGGCTATCACTGCGGTAGGCAAACTCTATTCGCGGTGGTATCAAGGAAGTAATATATATTTCATTTGAACAGGCCATGGCTGCAGGCATCCATGTTGTCATTTGTATGTTGAGAGTTAGTAAGCTCCATGAGGTTCTCACAGTTCACGCAGCCGCCGGAAATAAGGGTGCGAATCAGGTGGGGTATCCGCCTGTGTTGGTTGTTAGAACTCGAAGCTGATACGCATGACAGTGTAGCTCAAGGATTCGGAATTTGGGCCAGATCACAGTCGGAGCGACAGACATCAACGACAAAAAAGCCTCCTTCTCAAATTTTGGGCCAGTGCGTGTTCCGCATAGGTGCTGTCGACTCATGAACTTACAATGTCCACAGTGTGTAGATGTCTACGCGCCAGGTGAATCTATTCTAGCGGCAGATTTTACTTCTGGGTACGTACCTTTTGATCCACCGCAGTCCAATTCCTCCAATTTGAATTTCACAAGGGGCTCGAGCCAATTAGTGGGACCTCATTTGCGGCCCCACTTGTCTCAGGCATGATTGCGGGAATAATTTGTAGGTTTTAAACAGGTCTTATATTTATTTTCAGGGGCTGATAGACCCTTCAGCCTCAACCGGAAACCTGAGTCCCCCAAACATGAAGAAGAAGATCCTCGCCGATGCCACAGACAAGATCGTAGATATCGCGGCCTACGCAAAATCGCAGGATCGCCTGGCAGTGGTTAACCAGGACCTCATAAATTTGGTCGATCACCCGTGAGGAAGGGTTGATATGTTTTACAAGTACCAGGGATTGACATTGACTTGGGTATTCGAATCTTTGCTGGTTGATTAAAAGTGTTTTATGGAGTGAACTTTGGGTAAGTGGGAAGGCTACTCTGGTCAAAAGCCGAGTTCGAAAGTCATCAAGGTGACCTGAAACAGAGATCCCGACTCCCAGCCTTAACATAGGTGGTTCGACCTCAAATCTTCAACGAAGTCGGGGCGATTATAATTTTCTGATGCGAGGGTTGGGTGTGCCATTATTCGCTTTCGACGCCATTTTGGAATGTCCAGGGGATACAGCTGGCTTGGCCTGTGATCAGCTTAGCCTCGTTGCCAGTATCCGGAGTGTTGACAAGCAAGGCAAGGAATACTTACAATAACTTCGCTTGTCATTCCCAATAAAATCCCTTATGCCGGAATCTGCCGCCGTCTGCCATCATCTACCGAACTGTTGCTAGATATGCCAAATTCTGCCGCCGTCGGGCATCCGAGTCCTTGAAAGAGCCGTAACACGAAAACTCCCACTCGGACCGCTACCATCATCATCTCCAAATTCGAAGTCTGCCGATAGCAAGCCCAGAGAACCTGCCATATACGTCAGCTTAAGGAGTTCATAAAGTTTCAACCCGCCCGTTCCGAGGCAAATTGGTCGGGAGACCGATTAAAACCGATCCTGCCGAGAAGAGAAAGCCTCGATTTTTCGGATTTCCAGCGGATCGCGTTCAATGAGCATGCAGAGGGTATACCAAGTTGTAATTCCGGTGGAGTACTCATTGTTGTCGTCTCGCGTTGCCCGTCGGATCTTGAGCTGACTTGTTTTTCCTCTTCACGAATTGCTTGAATTCAAGTAGTCTCTCGTAGACAGACGCTATAACAATATTAGTGCTGTACCTCGCATGTTGTAGACTTCAAGTCATGTGACTGTCGCGTCCTCAAATCCGTGAACAAACAAGACCAAGCGCAGCGCCTCAAGCACGATATGACTGTTTAACAATGCACTCGAGTAATTTCCTTTCGTGCTCGCAATTCTGTGAGTCCATTTGCTACAAAGGAGCTCGCCAACCAAGTTAGCTACTACCACTAGCACGTTGTTCCTGGCCTCATATATATTCCACTGCCTGGGTTGGCCTCCTTCATCGACGTGGGATCTGGAAGGGTCCGTGGGGTACACTGTCTATTTTAACACGGTTTCCACTCATCCCGACGCGCCCACCTCCGCATCCATCAAGGGGTCAAAATATTGTGGCGCCCTACCATGAACGGCAGTTCAACCTAGGATTCATAACCATGAAAGGAAGTCAAACCTGAGATCTGTCGTAACGACACTTTGAGCTCTTAATTTTGGATGTGTATTCATTTCAACGCCATGGCTGTGCGGTTTCTCCCAGGACAGCATATACCCTTCTATCTGACTTCGCGGCGATGGATCCAATGTCTATCAGGGCGTCTATCTATTACGTCGGCGGTGCCGTACCATAAACGGCAGTTGAACCTAGGATCTGTACCCATAAAAGGAAGTTCAACTGCATAACCTTCAACAGCACGTTTTTTGCCCGGAGTTCTTATTTTTGGACTTGACGGCAGGAGTGAAGAACTCTCACGAGTAACTTCGAAGCTGTCAGGTTGAGTACCAAAAACGGCACGCCAACCCAGTTTCTGTTCCATAACAGGATGGAATCCCTCCGCACAACTTCCGTAAGTCGTACAAGAGTTCACTGACACTTCACTATTAGGTCCCCCATGTAAGGCTGTTCAGGAATTATAAAGGGAAGCGTCACAGTTGCACATCCTAAACGATGGCTCTATATCTGACCCTCTTCACTCATCTCTGCGTGCATCTTCTCGGCCTTATGGGCTACTCTGTTCTGACCCTCGTTCTCTCCATTGCCGCGCTACTCGCCTACGGGCTTTATCTTGTCCTGTTTCCCGCAGTCTGGCCCGGTCAAATCTTACATGATACGTTAACGCGTATTGAAGCAATGAAAGCGCGTTTACATGAAGAAGCGGCGTGCCGGCGCATGCTGGATATGTATAACCTTTCAACCTATGGTCTTCGTGGACTCGAGGAGTGCGTTAATTCTGCTTCCTGCATCTTGGTCCGCTTATTTAATTGATTTTCCCCATTGGTAGGCTTAAATACATTTGCGATGCACTCGTTGACGATCACCGCGCCCAGTTGGTTCCTTCGCTTTCTTATGCGCGTGTGGGATTGTCTTTGTGCAAGCGCGCCCGGCGGTGTAAGCGTGACGTCGAGTTGCTTTGTCGGGAGCTAGATGTCGCGGTACGATTCTTTTCTCTTATTCTTGTATTTGTTTCTCAATATGCCTGTATAGATTCGACGATTCGATAATTATGACGCGCCAGATGATGAAGGAGAAGCTGCATCCTGGAGCCGTGCCTGGTTCGATGCAGTTTTTGCAGCATTATTGGACTGAGTGAGGTAAGGCAGGAATCGCTCTTGGAGGCCAAGATTTTAATAAATATTCTTCAGCTAACAGCGGGCCGCCGATTGCTGGCCGGGACTCGGGAGGGACTTGACACTACTTGTACTGAATACTTGCTGAATTGATTTTTCGAAAGGTTGCTCGTCGACAGGATCCATAGTCTAATTTTCTATGTGCTCAATAGACTGATACGCAACTTTTACTTCCCAAATTATTCCAACCTGTATCTTACAATTAACAAAGGAGAAGTGGCTCCAGTGGCTGCTGCGCAACTAGTTACTCATCTAATATCAAATTATATGCCAGTATAGTGTCAGTTTGGTCTTTGAGCCAGATGTTGAGATGACACGTACATAGTGATCCCCCATATCCGGCCTGCCGTTTAGGAAACTGAACTGGTAAGGTAGTAGGTGAGAGTAGGTGCCAGTCACTGCCCGCAAGCGGCCACATGACCCAAGCGTGACAGCGATTGAGCTCCCGCCACAAAACATTGGGACAAAAAGCAAAGCCAGGAAAGCATGCTTTTGGATCCTCCGGAGACATCCCTGGTTTCAGATTTCGAAAAAAAAAACATTTTTGAGGGAGCAGTATGCCATTTTATAAGACCATTTTTTCTGGGGAGAGGTGAGCTCACATACGATGCACACGCAGAACGACATCAAGTTCTATCAAGTTGCGTCGAGACGTCAGAAATCGATCGACCATCACAGCCAGAGTACCGCCTCAAACCGCAACCTGGAGACATGGAGGTAAGAACCGGCTAGGGTTTTCAGGATAAATCTGGGTGGATCCGGTTTGTGTATTGCGGTTCGTGGTTCGACCCAGATGGCGGCCACGAGGCACAGAATCCCCAGTAGAAAGCAGGCGAGAAGCGCGTGCCGCGTGCAACGCTCTCTCCGGTTCTGTGGTGAAGCAAAATTATGCAGCAGGGGAGCGTATGTACGACGAGGGCCGAGTATCAATTATCCGCGGCCCGAGCGGGTATATGCCGGCCAAGCGGGACGTACATACAGGGCAGGGAGGAGGCTTGAAATTTATTATCGTCGGAAAAAATAATACGGACATCTTAGTAAGCGTACAGTACTCTTTCCATGGGTGCCGGGAATATATCCGCGACGCACCTACATGGATTGTGCGCATGGAGCAGCAGTCTCGCGCATACAGCCCGCAGTATCCACGCTGCGCAGTACTCGCCCGCTATCATTCCAAACGCAGGAAAGCGAGATGGAAGTGCTCAAGACGCATCGCACATCAGGTGTGCAACCGCACACAGCCACCCGCTCAACAGACACACGGGCACGGGGAGTGCACATCCACCCAGCGGACGAAGCACGGGAGATTCACGCCCGCATCCCCCGCGCTATCGACACCCATACGTCTTTCCAGCACTGCTGGTCCCCGAGAACGGGCAGTCGTCAGCAACACGTAGAGGTATCCACCCGGTACATCTACCGCCACCGAGCCAAGTCCGCCTCGCATGCGCGGAGGCGCACGTCCACACCCGCAGGCTACAAGCGGAAAAACATCCACCCGGATGTATCACCGCGCATCGTACGCACACATCGTGCAGCCGCCGACCTCCCGCTCGCAGTGTACCCACTCACACCCACAGTCGCGTCCACCTCGTACACCGATCCCATCGTATCGCATCGGCTCCGCACATCCACCCGCACTGGCATGTATCCAATTCACGCGCGCCCCGCCGATGTCTCGTGGCGCCGTGAGACATCCACATCCGTAGCGCGCCCCGCACAGGCGCCGCTCGCTGAGTCTCCATGCGCATCACCAATCACGCTATCTCCTGCGCCACACCAGACGTGTCGAGCCCTCCGTGAATATCTTCAGCTCGCGACGCACCCGCCGCCTTCACGGGCGCGCTCGCCCACCCCTCACTCCGCGCCTGGCCCTACAGCGGCAAGGCTACAATAGCCGCAGGGCCCGCATAGTTTCGACGCATGTGCCGCGGGCGATACCCTACACAGAAGATCCCCTGTACCAACGCGCGCGCGCACCCGTTCCCATCCCCCAAGGTCGGCATCCGCACCCACCACGCAGCCCGCACCCGCACCCGAAGGCACCGTGGTGGTACGATTCACCCAACGTCCAAGGAAAGGAAGGATCCGGCGGGCGCTTATGGGCGCCTAACCTTCCCTTCCTTAAGGGAAGAAACAAGGTAGGACGGGAAAGAGGTGAGAAGAGGAAGAGATGGGACACGCACACAGCGTGAGCCTCGAGAGAAGGGTCTCTTCAGCGCGATACTAGAGAGCCGTGCGTCAGTGAGATATTCACAGGACAAGGAAACTTGAGAGAAAGAAACAAAGAGTCCTGCGTGCTCGACAGGTGGGGGGAAGGGAAGCCGGGAGTTGGCCGGGCGGGGGTAAAGAAGAGGGGGAGGGAGGTACGAGCTCGCGCCGCTCTGTATTCCAGTGGAGGAGGAGCTCGCTGTGGCGCGCGCAGGAGGAGACCGCGCCAGGTGGCCCCTCCTCGCCTCTTCAATCCACGCACATTGCACCGCAAATCTCAGCGCCGGAGGTGGAAACAGAGCGAGGAGGCGCGTTGACTCTGCGCCTTCCTCGTGCTCGCCCCTCCAGCATCACCTCCTCCCCTACGATATGCTGCCCCGATCGCCACGTAGAAAACGGACCCAAAAGGAAGAAGAGAGCGCACCTTGCCCGCACCGCTCCCCACTCCCACCTCCACCGCTGCCCGTCCGACACCTCCAAGCCGTGCACACTGACGAAGCTCGCGCCGAGTGTCTTGAGGTAAGTCGATGTCGTTATCTTTGGGACGCGTGAGCACGGCACACACAGAGGTCAAGTAGGGGAGGGATAGGAAGAAGAGCACTGGTGGTAGCGTTTTGCAGCGGAGCACCGGACACCCGCCGCGCATCCGCCCCGCACACCCGACGGTGCCTGCGTGCACAAGTCGCACGACGCATCCCACTGGATTCCCAGTGACGGAATAGGGTGGGCGCTTATTGGGCGGGCTGACCAATCTTTCCTTAAAGGTCGAAGGTCAAAAGAAAATGAAAGTCGAAAGAGAGGAAGGGAGGGAGAGGAAGAGAGGGAAGAGGGAGCATACACCCAGTGTGCCTGCCTCAAGCAACATGTCCTTGAGCGCGATACTAGAGGGATGTACATCAGTAAACTGCGGAGAGGAGGGGCAAAAATGAGGTAAAGGGAAGAAGGAAGGAGGGCCGCGGAGAGAGATGTAAACAGAGTGGAGGAGTAAAACTCGCGAGGGACCTTGACGTCCCCTGCCTCTTCACGCCATCCGTTCCCGCTCCGTTACTCTACTGGACTCCATTGCGTCCTCCACCCCACTCTCCAAGTCCAATCCCCCCCAAAAGAGAGAACGAGTCCCCCCGCCTCCACTCGACGCGTCCAGCCACGTTGTTCCTCTCCCGGGAAGCCAGGATGCAATGACTCCACGGATAACCACGCCGCAGGAATGGGACCAAAAGAAGCGCACAAGAGAACACCTCGCTGTCACTACTCATCCAATGTCTTGCGGGCGCCGAGGGAAACATCTTCTCTCCAACTCAGTGAATCCATAGTCTTTCTCCTACTACGTGCATCGTCTGATACAAGGCCACGCTTGATGCGCTGCGCAAGTGGAAGTACACGACCAGTGAGAGGGAGCATTTCAGCGCTTCAGCACGTCAAAGTAGCTTGGAATAGTTTGGAATAGTTCAGAAAGTCCCAGCATGAAGGTAAAGGACTAGCGGCAAAGAGGAGCAAAACGGGAAACCTGTTTGGCGCAAGGTTTGGTGTCCAAACATCGGGAAAACCCGGATCAACTTATCGGCTCCTTTTGTGCAGCGTTCATCCAACGGGGGTAAATGAAGCGTATTCCAGGCTATTCTGCTAGTATCCACTCAAGCAGAAGAAATTTCCGGCACCACAGCATGTCCCCTCTGCCGTCCGGCGTCAACTTCCGGATCCTGTGCAAACCTCTTTTGTGCTTTTCACTCCGGGTCTCCTGGCGTGTTTCTGTGCTGGCCAAATTCCGACGCTTCTGTCTCTCCCAACACATTTTCTACCTACTACGAACTGCCCAAGTCGAACAGGTGCGTTAGGCAACCGATGGGTGGGTCACTGAAAGATCGTGTTCGACTTGCCTCTGAAACAGTGGTGGGTGGGTGGAATGTTCGAGTTGATTTGGGTCCGCAGGGAGGAATTCGAAGTGGTCGAGAACGATGGGTGCAGAAATCCCAAGCCAACACAAGGTGAGTAGGGTTTATGTCCAGCAACCAATTTGGCGAGCATCAGAGGAGGGATTGACAACACCGATAACAGGTTAATTTTTGCCCCGGAATGAACGAAAGACATGGTGATCAGAGAACATTAAAATTCGTATCAATTTGACGCCCTTAGCTCAGTTATTAGCGACAAAATAAAAATAAGAGCTTGCATGGGTGCTCACACCAATCGCGACTGCCATTGCCAAATGGAACGGGGTTGCGATATCTTGATCCCTACATCCTGGCCATACTGCAATTCAATTCGGTGATCCCACCTCCGCAGGCACCTGGATATGATAGCGCCAGAAACAACTATGCTCGAAATTTCAATGAATTATGGCAGAATTCAGGTGCCATCTGAACATGATCTGCGCGCTTCGAATATGAAGTTGAGAGATACAATACATGGAAAAGAAAAGAAGAAAACACTGAAATTACCAAGATCACATGGCCCAGCCCCGAGTCGTCTGCAGTCGAAATATAACTGACTCTTATGGCAATGCAGATGCATACTCCTGCTACCGGGCCTTTCTATTTCCTCTGGCAGCTTGATATCCGTGCTCCCTGTCCATGTAGATCTTCACAATTTCTTTGGTGAAGGGGAAGATAAATACGACAGCCGGGCGGACTTGAGCAAGGACCATAGTGACATGAGTCGACGCGAGTCGAGAATGTGGAAAAAAAGAGAAAAAGAGTTCCACCCCACTATAGCCTCGAGTCGAACGGAGATCGTCTGCGTATACACAGGAGACTCTCATTATTATTGTGAGCAGACGCATACCGTATGCTACCAGGCCTTCCTGAGCTCTGTTGAAGCCTCTATATTATACCAGTGCTCACTATCCACGTAGATTCTTCGCAATTTATCTCAGGTTGGTGAAGGAGAAAGTTAATCAATGAACAGGACTTGATGATCTTACCAGTGAGAAAACACCTGAATCCAGAGCGACGTGGGTCGAAACGCGAGAATGGTCG